>JADBJO010002926.1:247500-250000 GCA_016801955.1 Conus betulinus | reverse complement strand
CAGTTCCGTTCACCTCGCAGCGGTACTGGCCACTGTCACCGCAGGACAGGCGTTTCTTTGTGATGGCAAGTACGAGACTGAGGACGGTCCAAAGACCTGGCTGCCAGGATGTTGTTCTGTGGTCCACGGAGCAGGATAGTGTTCGAGGGATTCCCCCAGTCCCCGTGGCACCGGAACTTGACAGTGCGACCTTCATTCATCGTAACTGTCGCGTTTCCCTCGTAGTCGGAGATGTAGAACTTCTTCAGTGTGGTAGGGTAGGGTCTGCATTGGAAACTCACCGCTCATCAGTCTCTCTCTCTCTCTCTCTCTCTCTCTCTCTCTCTCTCTCTCTCTCTCTCTCTCTCTCTCTGTGTGTCTCTCTGTGTGTGTGTGTGTGTGTGTGTGTGTGTGTGTGTGTGTGTGTGTGTGTGTGTGTGTGAACTCGTCAGTTGATCTGTTTCCCTCTGCAAGAACATATTTTCAAATATTGTCTTTAGTGGAATAATAATAGAAGTTGTCGTCGCTTTTGTCTTAATGTTGCTGCGGCCGCGCCGCCACCGCTGCTGCTGCTGCTGCTGCTACTACTACAACTACTATCCCCCACCACCATCATTACTACTACTACTACTACTGCTACAACCACCACCACCATCACGACGACTACTACTACCACCACCACCATCACCACCACCATTACCGCTACCGCCAGTGATTGAAGTTGTGGAAAAAGTTGACAGGGGTGATTGCAGATTACCTACTTCTTCTGTTTCATAATTGTCATCTGACAAGCGTGTCTGTCTTTTTCCCCATCTACAGTACATTTTGTGTGGTATGAAAAGGGTCTATCACGTTATCAGTTTTACACTCAATAATTGAGGGGAAAACCAGAGCAGTAGGAGTACCAGGCCAGGGCCGTCACTGCTGAAGGGCATCACACAGGATGCTGAGAGGAGGTGACTGCGTGGCAGATACAGACTGGCCAGCAACGACACTGGCGCTTTTCCTTGGATGCCCTGCGGGGCAAAAGCCTGCAACGTAAGCCGCGTTAAGGAGCCTGACGAGGACATACAGACAGACAGACAGAGTACCCAGGACTGGGCAAGGGAGACTGGGTGGTAAGAGAGTACCCAGTACAGTGCAAGGGAGACTGGGTGGTAACTGAGTACCCAGGACAGGGCAAGGGAGACTGGGTGGTAAGAGAGTACCCAGGACTGGGCAAGGGAGACTGGGTGGTGAGAGAGTACCCCCAGGACAGGGGCAAGGGAGACTGGGTGGTAAGAGAGTACCCAGGACAGGGCAAGGGACTGGGTGGTGAGAGAGTACCCAGGACAAGCAAGGGAGACTGTGTGGTAAGAGAGTACCCATGACTGGGCAAGGGAGACTGGGTGGTAAGAGAATACCCAGGACAGGTCAAAGGAGGGCACTGGGTGGTAAAGAGAGTACCCAGGACTGGGCAAGGGAGACTGGGTGGTAAGAGAGTACCCAGGACAGGGCAAGGGAGACTGGGTGGTAAGAGAGTACCCAGGACAGGGCAAGGAAGACTGGGTGGTAAGAGAGTACCCAGGACTGGGCAAGGGAGACTGGGTGGTAAGAGAGTGGATGGTAAAGGGAGAGTACCCAGGAGTACCCAGGACAAAGGAGGACTGGGTGGTAACTGAGTACCCAGGACTGGGCAAGGAGACTGGGTGGTAAGAGAGTACCCAGGACTGGGCAAGGAGAGGGTGGTGGGTGGTAAGAAGAGAGTACCCAGGACTGGGCAAGGAAGACTGGGTGGTAAGAGAGTACCCAGGACTGGGCAAGGGAGACTGGGTGGTAAGAGTACCCAGGACAGGGCAAGGGAGACTGGGGACCCAGGGGCAAGGGAGACTGGGTGGTAACAGAGTACCCAGGACAGGGCAAGGGAGACTGGGTGGTAAGAGAGTACCCAGGACAGGGCAAGGGAGACTGGGTAGTAAGAGAGTACCCAGGACAGGGCAAGGGAGACTGGGTGGTAAGAGAGTACCCAGGACAGGGCAAGGGCAAGAGAGTAGGACAGGGCAAGGGAGACTGGGTAGTAACTGAGTACCCAGGACAGGGCAATGGCACTGGAGTACCCAGGACAGGGCAAGGAAGACTGGGTGGTAACTGAGTACCCAGGACAGGGCAAGGGAGACTGGGTGGTAAGAGAGTACCCAGGACTGGGCAAGGGAGACTGGGTGGTAACTAACAGAGTACCCAGGACTGGGCAAGGGAGACTGGGTGGTAACTGAGTACCCAGGACATGGCAAGGGAGAGGGTGGTAAGACTGGGTGGTAAGAGAGTACCCAGGACAGGGCAAGGGAGACTGGGTGGTAACAGAGTACCCAGGACAGGGCAAGGGAGGCTGGGTGGTAACAGAGTACCCAGGACTGGGCAAGGGAGACTGGGTGACTGGTAAGAGAGTACCCAGGACAGGGCAAGGGAGACTGGGTGGTACAGAGTACCCCAGACAGGGCAAGGGAGACTGTGTGGTAAACTGAGTACCCAGGACAGGGCAAGG
>JADBJO010002926.1:237500-242500 GCA_016801955.1 Conus betulinus | reverse complement strand
AGAAGGTACACGGTGGGAGATCTGTTATGGACGTGTACATCTCGTGCTGATGCCAACTTTTCTTGTCACTTCCTTTCTTTCTGCGTACGCAGGCTGATACTCCTGCGGACACTCCCTGTATAGGCATGCAAGGATTACTCTCATCTACCCAACTAAGAAGTGGGGTTTTGTGTGTGTAACCGTTTTTTTTGTTTTCTTTCCCGCCATTAAAGCAGCCATACTCCAACTTCGGGGAGAGAGTGCATGCTATATGTAACGTGTCACCCATACCAACGGCCAAACTACCCTTTTCTTCCGAAAGTTGGTGATGGCATTTTACGTGTGCGTTCTTACACGGAATCTCGGTTTATAGTCCATTCGAAGGTCTGTATGGGAAATGGAGTCAGAACCAATGTTAACTCCGAGGGGAAAATCCCCCTGTACCGAAACGGGCCAGCGGCGATTCGAACCTGCAACCACGGGATCACGGAGATTACGAGTCCGGCGCTACTCTACCACTGACCTATTCCGGCCCCCCATAACGTCTGTTGAAGACGACGTCAGTGGTATAATCGAACCAACTGGCTGCCGGATGCCAGTCGCTCAGTCCATCGAAGTAGCTCTCCACTGGCTCTTGCAGTGATTATGAGGTACACGTACTACTGCCAGAACCTTTAGACAGAGTGGACGAAGAGGTGTCGTCGAAGACAAAAACGACGTATTCTGTTGTTGAAGTCATCTCTGAGGAATTGGAAAGAAAATTCCACGTAATACATATTTTACGTCATCGGTGATATGTTCTCCTCTTCTTTCAACAAAGTGCATTTTCAACAAATAAAATTCGGACGAAAGACAAGCGCTTGGCCTATATACCTAAATTTATTTTCGCTAACCACCCTCTGTGACTGGAAAATCCTTCATGACACACTGAACATCGATCATTGGCTGTTGCTAGTTCATATCTCATTATGTTTGCTAACGTCAGAAAATTGTTGGCAGCCTCAAAGGTAGACGTCACAGTTTTGTGCCCACGGCAGATGGAAACGTTCATCTGTTGTTGATTTAAATTTTATCAAATCCACTTTGCAAAAATTCCCGAGAAACGAGTCTCTGTTTTACACGAAGTAGACCTGGCTTCAACGAATTATTGCCGTAAGAGCAAAAAGAGAATTTCTAGGCCATCAAACGACAAAACACAAATAAATTATAAAACAGACACAGCGGGTTTCGACCTTACGGTTTGTTTCAGGCAGGACAAACAACATTCAAAGTAATGAAAAACAGGCAACGAACAAATAGTAAGCTAACCCTTCGTTCTGAGTGTAAAATATGATCTTGGGTGAAAAACTAAAACTGTGGATTGGAAATGAAGAAAAGAGGGAAGAGGTTGAAGAGGAGAAACAGTAATAACGATCAAGACAATAATAATAATAATAATAATGATAAAAATATAATAATAATAATACCAATAGCAGCAATCACAACAACAGCAACAATAATAACATTAAACAACAATAACAACAACAGCAGCAACAACACACAAAACAACAAAGTAATCCTTGCAGTAATAATAGTGACAGTTGTACCAGTAATAATGAGAAGAAGAAGAAAGAGGAGGAGGCAGAGAGAAGAGGAAGGTGGAGAATAGGTACAAGCATCATTGAGATGCGAATCATCATCATCATCATCATCATCATCATCATCATGTTCAGCATCAGTATCATCATCATCATCATCATCATCATCATCATCATCATCATCATCAGAAGGCGATGATCATAATGAAGTCCACCACCATCACCACCACCACCACCACCACCACCACCACTATCAACAGTAATAATAATAATAATAGCAACAACAACAACAACAACAATAATAATAATAATATATATATAATAATAGTAATGATCATGAAGATCATTATGATCATGATAATGTAATGACGATGATGATGATTATCGTCACTGTTGTTGTTGTTATGTAGAAAATGGGAAAAATATAGATCAAATCTGAGAAAGACATACATAATAAGGTAAAAACTACCACTCCTAATAATGCTAATGGTGACGGTAATTACAATGTAGTAAAAAAAAAAAATAATGATAAAGATAATAATCACAGAAATAATGCTAATAGAAAATGAGTACGAAGTAAGATAAATCTAGGAAACAATACAAATGCTTAGGAATTCAAAAGACAAAAGGAGTAAAAATTCAATTTGAAGAATATATACTAAGAATGATGATGATGATAATCATCATAATGATGACGATGACAACAACAACAACAACAACAACAACAACAACAACAACTACTACTACTACTACTACTACTGCTGCTACTACGTACAATAATAACAATAAGAATGATAACAATGATAACAAAAGACGAAGAAGCAGGTGGAGAATAGTAACAATTATCGTTAAGATAGGAATCATCATCATCATCATCATCATCATCATCGTCATAAGAAGGAGGAGGAGAAGGAGAAGACGACGACGACGAAGAAGAAGAACAACAACAACAATAACAAGAACTACATCAACAATAACGATGATGACGACGACGACGATGATGATGATTGTCACTTTACAGTCGTTGTTGTTGTAGTTGCTGATGCTGTTGTTGTTGTTGTTGTTGTTCATAGCAATGGCATACAAATGGAAAAGCTAGATAAAATCTTAAAAGAAAAAAATGTAAAAAATGAAATAACACTAGTACTCGCAATGATGTTACTGATAACATAACAATACTAATGCATTAAAAATAAAGAAAAATGATGATGGTAATAATGATACAGAAAATGAAAAAGATAATAAGATAAAATGTAAGAAATATACAAATGCACAGGAAATTAAAAGTATGAACGGAATGAAGTTCATCGTCAAAATGCAATAATAAATGGGACACAAAACCGTGAATGCAGGACGACCCGGAAACAGTGCTTTTGACATGCGCATAAGATACCTGATGGAGGACTGCAATGATTTGAGAACAAAATGTTACACAGGTTTTTATACGCAAATGTTGTCTGAAAGGAGACTGCGATTGTTGAAATGATAACTGTAGTGTTTGTAAGATATACAAAGAGAGCGTTGAAGATATTTTGGAGATGACACCATATACAACTTTTTTAATGCAGACATTAGTTTAAGGGTGTGTGTGTGTGTGTGTGTGTGTGTGTGTGTATGTGTGAACGCTTTAAACGCGAGTTTTACAGAATGATTCGTACAAATCGGTCATGGCGACATGATTATTAGCAAAATCATCTTTCTTTTTGTAATGTTACCAGCCAAACATGGCATATACGTTAGAAAAAATGAATAAGAGCCTGCCTCAAATACCGGCATTTTTGAACCAACTAAAAATTTAGATCACAAAATCAAAGAACATGTCGCATATCCAAAATTAGATCATGAAAGATTTTAAACCAGACTGTTGGCAAGACAGACCATTAACGGATACTGTGTTAGTAGGGTTGTTTTTGTCTTTGACAGCAACTTCCTTCATCATATTCAGATGTGCGAGATGAAGAGTGCGAACGATCTGTACATTATGTAGAGGCCCGACTACGAGATAGAGAGCCATTTGTAGTTTTGTGGAGAACAAGAATCATCTCTGTCAGCATGATTATATGACTTACATCCAACTCTCTACCCTCTCTCTCTCTCTCTCTCTCTCTCTCTCTCTCTCTCTCTCTCTCTCTCTCTCTCTCTTCTTTTAAATACCAGTAACTTCTCAGTACAACAAATGAAGACAGATAACAGAGTCCAAACAATTGAGCATTTTGTTTCGTTTTAATGCAGGCCACACAGTTTTTTTTTTCCCCCTTCTTCTTGATCTCCCACTAAACGATAATTATAACAGGAACCGTCATCATATGCTTCTCCCGTTTAATCCGCAAGTGTTCATGAAAAATCCTCTTTTCATATCACTGATACGCACATCCACGTTGTCCTGATTAAACAAATGGATCAAACTAATCCAAACAGAAATTTGCTAGATATTTTTGGTACAGACGAAACTCTTTCTTTTCAAACTTCTTAATTGTTTAAGTAATCGCAAGTCCTTATGTGATAAACAACATTTTTCGTCATTGATAGAGAGACAAAAACATCGAGGACAATGGACATCACATAATACAGTGTGACATGAATACTGAGAGCGCGCGCGAGCACGCGCGCGCGCGCGCACACACACACACACACACACACACACACACACACACACACACACACACACACACACACACACACACACACACACACACACACACACACACACACACACACATGCACATGCTTGCTTTCATGCACACTTTCATATCACTATTCTCTCTCTCTCTCTCTCTCTCTCTCACACACACACACACACACACACACACACACACACACACACACACACACACACACACACACACACACACACACACACGCATGCACGCTCACACACATACACGAACGCATCTCTCTCTCTCTCTCTCTCTCTCTCTCTCTCTCTCTCTCTCTCTCTCTCTCTCTATCACTTACTATGACTTCTCGTCGCCACTTTTTGTCGTCGTTGTTACTCTCATCGTCGTCGTCGTCGTTGTCGTTGTTGTTTGGTTCCAACACTTAAGGCACACACATATACACACACACATTCACCGATATAATATAGTGGCGCTGTCCATCAGTGATCAACAACTCTGACCAGCATCGGTTAATGAGGAACTGACCTCAAGCACTTTGATTGCTGCTCTGACGAACTTTCCGCCAGTTCATTGGCATTAGCCAGAGGGAGGATGTAAAAAAAAAAAAAAAAAAAAAAAAAAAAAAAAAAAAAAAAAAGGGGGGGGGAAATGACCGTCAGCTGAAGTACTTCCGGACCAGGATGGTGCTCCAATGAAATGATCGTCTGCTGAAATACTTCCGGGCCAAACAGGCGAGTAGCGCTCAACATCCGCCCGAAAAAAAAACGATCAATATCGAATGATGATTCTTAGCACAGTATGGAATTGTATTGTATCCGTATTGTAT
>JADBJO010002926.1:225000-232500 GCA_016801955.1 Conus betulinus | reverse complement strand
TCTCAACAAAAAAACAAAAAAAAAAAAAAAAAAAAAAAAAAAAAAACCTCTTCTTTACATACACGCGTCACAATAAGTATGTATATTTAACTGCAATATGTTGAACACACAGGGTTTGTACTAAATAAATATCACTCTACGCGAAACTGGTCAACACTCATTTTTTGTTCACCTCTAATACTTATCAAACTTGAACATAATAACACTCAGTATCCAATTTGCAGCACATTCAATCTAATCCTGTTTTATTTCATTTTTGTTCCTTTCCATCTCCTCTCTACATCTTATACGTGTTATTTATTAAATTTTCTATTCATTTTATACAAAAAACAAACAAACACAAAAACAAAACAAAAATCCTTTCTATCTTTTCCTCCTTTCTAATTTCCATGTGTTTAACAAGTCAGTTTTAACCTGTAGGCCACATTGCCAGCCCTTGAGCTTTAATCCTTATACCGACTTTCTCTGAATTTGAGAGCATAAAAGATGTACATTGCTACATCCCGCATGATCTCTGTATTTTTGTTTTGTAGTGAGAGAGAGAGAGAGAGAGAGAGCGAGGATGTGCGTGTGTGTGTGTGTGTGTGTGTGTGTGTGTGTGTGTGTGTGTGTGTGTGTGAGGACAGAGAGAGAGAGAGAGAGAGAGAGAGAGAGAGAGAGAGACAGAGACAGAGATAGAGATAGAGACAGTGTGTGTGTGTGTGTGTGTGTGTGTGTGTGTGTGTGTGTGTGTGTAAGGTGTAGGAAGAGGGTTGGGGCTGGGATGGATCCTAAAGATAAAGATCAACAAGACACCAGCACAGCAGACAGACAGACAGACAGAGAGAGAGAGAGAGAGAGAGAGAGAGAGAGAGAGAGAGAGAGAGATTGTGTGAGTTTGTGTGTGTGTGAGACAGATAGACAGAAACAAAATAAACGAAGGAATGACTCAATCAAACTTTATTTCCAGTGGTACAAATAGGCAAGTACATTTTTTTTTTCATCCGGCTTTTGCCCTGGAAAAAGACTTTTTTTTAAAGCAAGCTAAAAGCCAAAAGCATGCGTGAAACAGACATATATTCAGAGAGAGAGAGAGAGAGAGAGAGAGAGAGAGAGAGAGAGAGGAGAGAGAGAGGTGGGGTGCGAATATCTTAAATGGGGGGTGGGGTGGGGTGGGGTTAAAGAGTAAGTTTGCATTTCTTTGCACCATTCGTCCTGATTTAGAAAAAAAAGAGCGAACGAAAACAGGAATACAAACAAAATGTTACTGATTATATCTACAAATCAATCTCTCAGAAGGAGAGAGAGAGAGAGAGAGAGAGAGAGAGAGAGAGAGAGAGAGAGAGAGAGAGAGAGAGAGAGAGAGAGAGAGAGAGAGAGAGTACCAAGCCGAATACAAACGTTAATCCAGATCTGGTCCGTTGCGAATCGCCTTACTGAAGGAATAACTCCGGTAATACACAAAACAGCGATCACTGTCGTAATACAAAATGAAGTGAAAATATTCGTACGCATTATACAAAAATATCAGAGAGAGAGAGAGAGAGAGAGAGGGGGGGGGGGGGGGGAGGGTCTGGGTGGAGGAGGAGGAGGGGTGGGTGGGTGGGTGGGTTGGGATAGTAGCTTGTGAAGAGGAAAAAGGTCCGACCTGTTTTCATATCGCTCGTCACCTCTCCATTTAGAAAAAAAAAAACCAAACATAGATATTTCCACGCCATGTCTGTACGAAAGTAAGTACGCATGTACTCGTGGGTCGTGTACGCATGCATGCAAAAATGTGTGTGTGTGTGTGTGTGTGTGTGTGTGTGTGTGTGTGTGTGTGTGTGTGTGTGTGTGAATTGATCAAATAACCCTCCCGGTCCTCCCCCCTCCCCCCTCCCCCCTCCATCTTTACGAAACACAGTGAACACTGTCTGAGTCATATATCAACCTGTTCAGTCCGGTCGAGTTGCTGTTGCATTAACAGAAACTGTTCATTTGCCGGTGGGGGCCAATTGCCCTAAGACATTAACAAATATATTGTCGGCAAATGCCAAAACGGAACTTTGCTCTAAGATCAAACTGTGACTGTGGTATTTCCAATGATCTATTATTTGCAGAAGAAACTCATTAACGAAGTACGAAAATATGGAGCTACAAACTTCACGCTGCTTATCCCTCAAAACTTCATAATTTTCTTCTTCTTCTTCTTTTTGCATCCTCATTATTGTTAAACGCACCAGACGCGTGCACGCACGCACGCACACACACACACACACACACACACACACACACACACACACACAGGACAAGCGAATAATATAACGTGTACTGCTGGTTTACAGGTTATTAACATCCGTTCAAATCAGAAATTAGAGATCACTTTTGGCGATTACTGTAAAGCACTAAATTGCCTGGATCATCCATACAGACATCACTACAGACCAAGAGACACTTGAAGTATAACATGAAATCCAGTCCTGACCTAATGACGCTTTTGCCATCATCATCACAAATCAATGCCGAATAGTTGTTCTTGATTATAGTAGAAAGTGTAAAAAAGAAAGTAGCATCATAATCTATGTCTATTCAAAAAAAGCATTTTTTTTTGCATAAATCAAGGCTTAAAAATAATTCAAAGAAAATGAAAACGTTTTGTGTGTGCGACAAGCCAGTCTAAAAACATTTGTTACATTTACAAATGGGTACCATCTCTCATAAAGGACAGACTAAGACAGAATATAATGCATTGCTTTTGATTGGAAGAAGGAGAATGAAACATGTGGCAATCTTACCAAAAAATAAGCCCCAAACAGAAATGAAATGAACACATAATAACAAAGATGTAGAGTAACGTTTACTTATACTAAGTGCAGAACTAATCAGTATTTTTCGACAAATAGAATTAACAAATATTTTTTTTTTCGAGAAACAAAACTAACCAGTATTTTTCAACATAACTAAGCAGTATTTTTCGACAAACAGAATTAATCATTATTTTTCGACAAACATAACTAACTAGTATTTTTCGACAAACAGAACTAACCAGTATGTTTCGACAAAACAGAACTAACCAGTATTTTCCGACAAACAGAACTACCCATTATTTTTCGACAAACATGTCCCCTTCAGACGAAAAACAAACCAACCAAAATTACACAAAACAATACTCCTCAAACCTCGCTTACTATGACGAGCCTAAACAAAAATAAATTGTAAATTAAACAGACAAAAACTTTGTATGTTAACAAGAGGGGCTGTTGAATTACGTTGTCAGCTTGAAACCAGAGGTAAACAGAAGTTCTCTTTCAAGATGTTTGAAAAAAATCCACGAATTTGACGTTACGTCCAATAGTTCAGATCTTCTTAGTTCTACGAACACAATGGGAGTGGGGAAAACGGACAATGGAAGCCACCCTGACAGGTGCCTCACCTCACTGCCAGATATGATTACTTTATTCCGCTTCTTCAGTTTGATGCTGGTTCTGGTGCACCGTCTTACAAACAAAACAGGCACCATAGTCGCTCCTTGAAGGAACCCAATGGCAGCAACGACGACTGTATCTGAGACAGATCATGAACAAGTCAGACACCTCTTGGCCCCCATGATGAAATAATACACACGCCCATAACTTCTAATGAATGCTGCTTATGACACCAAATTGGCTAGCAGAAATGCCAACACTGAGCGCAAAGAACAAACACAGAGACAGCTTTATCTTCCCCCCACCCCCCCCCCCTCCGCTCCTGTAAGGATGTTCAGAGCTTGCTCAAATACCGGACACACACACACACACACACACACACACACACACACACACACAACAACAACAAAACGGAGAGATGAACAAACACAAATGAAGATTTATACGAGACTGGTACGGCCTTTTCGATGTTGAATAGTGTCAAACAAATAAGGGGACAAACAGTAACACACACAGGTATTTATCGGTCTGATTGGTGTGAAAGGAAATCTAAAATGAAGCAGAGAACAGTAAACAGTAAATACTGAACCAGAAGAGTAGCTCTTGTCCAGTAGAGTAGCTCTTGTCCCCAGGTTGAAACAAGTACAGGCCCGTGACCCCAATGTCTTTGAGGTGTCTGTCTGTACCCATCTCAAACGCGCGCCATGTCCGCCATCTCCTTTCCTCCTTCCGGCGGGAACCTGTCAACCCCTCCTGATGGTTGGGCACCGCGGCAGCAGCTCCACTGGGCGCGCACCTGTTTGTCCAGCAGCCAGCAGCAGGGCAAGAACACGCCTTTGAGGGACAGCAGCAGCACGCTTGCAGCCCACAGCCTCCTGACATCAGAGAAGGGCAGGTCCAGATCAGCGTACGCTTGAAGGAAAAAGACAAAACCAAAGACGAAGGAAACCGCCGCCGCTAACAGCACGTGCCACGGGAAGGGCGAGTTCCGTGCTCCGGTTTGATACTGCGTTCCGTTGGGATTGTTGGGTGGATGGACAGGTGGGTGACCTGGATGAGAAGAGACCGTGTCTGTGGCAGTGAACGTGCTGTTAGGGCACGCACCGGGCCCGGAGACAGCGTAAGGGGCAGGGGCGGGGTAGGAGCGGGTTTCAACAGCAGGACTGGTGGCGTATCGGCGTGTGAAATAAGCCACCAGCAGAAGAAGACAGGCCATGAAGACCAGACAGTGAGGAACGATGAAAGTGGTGAGGTATAACTCCCTATAGCTGTCAGAATCCACAACATGATAGACTGAATCTTGCCTACAGGGGTTCTTCTCATCCTCCAGATATCGGAAATAGAAGACAGGGATGACGACGGCTAATCCGTACAGCAGGGCCGACACAGTCAACGTCACCGCCGCCGCCAGGGTGAACACCAGGGGACAGACTGACAAACTTCTGCATCCTCAAACCTTCAAGCGCCACCACCGCACCGACTACCAAAGTGACAACGGGCAGAAGCACGAAGTTCACCAGTTCCGCGCCTACTAGGTTTCCACAAGTGAACGCTGACCTCAGCTCTGCGGCTGTCACTCTCTGTACGTGAACGCCCACTCCAGATAGCGCTGCATCCAAAATCTGCAGCACACAACACACCAGGATGACGCCCAGCGTGGGCAGCCCCATCCTGACTGCTGGCTGTTTGACATACAGACAGACGATGCCAGTGATGACAACAGCATTGAGGATACAGGCTAGGACGATAAACGTTATCCAGCAGCCGATCTGAGCTGATTTGTTGACAGGCGACAGTTCAATGTAGGGGTCGTAGGTCTCGTTGATGAAGAAAGGAGTGCTTGAGTCCATCTGCAACAAAACGTAAAACCAGCCGAGGTGTGGTATGAACACAACTTGATTGTATCAGTACGAAAGTACATAAATTATAATTGCAAGAAATGTATTGTGTTGTTGTGCATTGTGAAAGTACGTAGTAATCATAGCTGGATCACATTTTTCACTCACGTGTGAAAACGGTATTTATTTTGTAAATATTGACTTACCGACGACAAAATAAAAAAATGCATTCTTTCAAAGGCACCCCCCAAAAACAAACAAACAAACAAACAAACAAAAAACAACTGATGTGTGTGGTGTGTAAAAAAAAAAAAAACAATAACAAGGAACAAACATAAATGGAATGTTTAAAACAATCGCAGGTCATCCCAGAAAGGACATCAACCATCACTGCATGGGACAAGCATGCAGATTCGTATTATACTATTTTCAATGGGAAAAGGCACAGAAAAGAAACTGGTGAACTAAGTTTAATTTATTTTTTTAAAAAAAAGCTATCCAAATAATCTTCACGCACGCACGCACGCACGCACGCACGCACGCACACACACACACACACACACACACACACACACACACATCAAGGCAAGAAAAAAAATGTTTATAGTCCCTCTCTCTCTCTCTCTCTCTCTCTCTCTCTCTCTCTCTCTCTCTCACCTCGATTCACAGTGGTTGCACAGCCGTAGATCAAGTTATTTAACACAGCAGTTGAACGTGGCCAGCGCTGAGCGTGGTGCAGAACTGCAGGGGTCTGTCCTTTCTTTTCGCCTCCCTGCCCATTGAGGTTAAAACAGGACTGATCATCATCTATCAACGTCTGTTTCCTTCTGTCAATGTGTGTGCGCGCGGGCTCTCGTGTGAGCGCCTATGTAGCCAGGTGACATGCCGTGTATATAAATTATATACATTAACCAGTGCGAAAGCGTTGATAACTGGCGTACTTTGTGGTATGCATCACAAAAATTCCTATCGCCAGTTTATCAGCACTCGGAGCTTGTCCGAGGTGAAGCAGTCTAATTGTCTCCCATTATTTGGGTAGGAGCAGCAGCAATTAGGTGTCGTGAGTAATTAGTAGTAGTTAGTGCCGTTGTCCAGCATGCGATAGGCTAATCGTTGCTGGTTTGCTCGTCGTTTGCCTTGTTGTGCTCGTTCACTGGTATTATCTCTCTGCCCCCTCCCCCCCCCCCCCACCCCTCCTCGTCAATCTCCATTCCCCTCTCTTCTTCCTCCTCCTTCTCTCCTCCTCCCATCCTCTTCATATTCCCCCCCCCCCCCCCCCCCCCCCCCACTTGCTCCTCGTCATCCTGCCTCGACGAATCTGATTGTCGTCATTATAATCTTTTCTCCGCCATGATTAAACATCAGAGCTGACCACTCGGACTGTTGGACATCTTTTTGACCACCCTCGCATCCTTCAGTGGATCCTCAAGTATAGGCTCAAGGATATAGGCTCAAGGACCCCCCCCCCCCCCCCCCCCCCCCTTACATTTATACTGGTAATGACACAATAAGTTTATGTTAGTTTTTCAGCAACTTATTTCCTTACCACACTTTCTTTCCGTCTTACTTTTCTACCCTTCGCTGGTTGCTTTTGGGCTGCTGTTGGATTCTGTTTCTGAACCCTTGGTGGTGGGAACACTGCAGAATTATTTTTACTGTGGTATGTTTCCATTTGATGCCAAGGGTGACCAGACACAATCAACTGTGACCACCCTGATCAGGTTGAACCAGCAGTCGAAAGGCATCGGAGTGGGCAGTATGAATGGATGACAACGGTTCCCATAAATTGCTGGTGATGGGGTTATCATCTTCAATGTCATTCCCTTATCTTTTCTATCCCCCCCCCCCCCCCCCCCCCACACACACACACACACACACACACGCACTCCTTTTTTCATGGTTTGTGAAAAGGAGCACAGACACAATCAGCCGTGCCTCCCTGATGAGTCGGATCCAGCGGGCGAAAGGCCTCAAAGCAGGCGATATGATTCCATCTGTACTCAAGATGCATTACAATGGTTCCATAACATGCTGGTGAAGGGTGTTAATGATACATTTCCCTAATTTGTCTTTTTTTTTTTAATCTTATTTTCCCTCCCCCCCCCCCCCCCCCCCCCACCCCTTTCCTCCCCTTTTCTGTGTGTAGTTTTCTTTGTTGTTGTTGAATCGTTTACCAATTCGTTTATGCAATGTCGGAAGTACTGTAAGCCTTCACTTATTTCCTCATCTTCTACTAAAATTGTTCTGCGTATACCTCCTTCTCCCTGTGACACTTTCAC
>JADBJO010002926.1:205000-220000 GCA_016801955.1 Conus betulinus | reverse complement strand
ATTCTCAGTGATTCGAGGAGCTTTTCTTCTTTCTTCTTCTGCTGCCGCTTTTCCCAGAGAAGGTTGAGCGTGTAAAGGAGGGGTTTAGCACCGAATTCATGGGCATCACGATGATGGACAAGGCAACGTTGACCTCTCCTGACACGGGCTGACCCCGTGAAGCCAGAAGTCCCAGCAAACCGATGGGGAACCAGCACAGAAAGTCTGACATGACCACGCTGAACAATCGGCGGGCTATTCTAGCGTCTTGAGAGCGTTGAGAGTTTGTGACCTCTGCCAGCGTATTGGATCTTACAGACCAGTAGATGACGGCCTGGCCCAAAGAAATCATGTCAAACAGGACAAAGTTTAGCACAATTATAATTCCAAAAGAATAATCTCGACCAACAAATGCTTTTTCGGGTGACAGGCAGAGGAACGCAGATGCCCGTCTGACTGTAGAATTCCCAGTGCGCCAGCCCAGGCAGCAATGGAACAACAGCAAGAACAAAGCCTATTGTCCACGACAGGCAGGAAGCCACGTGTGCCACCCGTCCTTTGAAATGTAGGAAATGCAACGGGAAACGAACGACAAGAAATCGATCTAAGGTGATCAAACAAATGATAAACGAGGATACTTCACAAGAAATGATGGACAGGAAGCCAGCCAACTTGCATGGTGGGCTATGTCTCCATGTCACCTCTTCCCAGATGTAACTGCCCTCATACAGCCTGTCTGCCACACCTACCAGCGTCAGATACATGCCCATCAGAAAGTCCGACACACACAGGTGAAGGACAAAGACGCTGAAGCCGGGAGAGCCACTACCTTGCTGAGAGGACAGACGGAACACGAAGCTCACACCATTGCCTATCATCAAGCCAGGATGCTGAAGACACTCAGGCATATCCTATACGCGTTAGATCTCAGCAGATCCTCGCAAGAAGACAGCTCGTCCTGTGGTGCCTGACAGTTCTGTAAATCTGACTGAAGCATGGCTGTACAGCATGCTATGTAGTTATCGGCATAAACAGTGTGCAGATGATCCAAACCATGGAAGAGATCCTTACGGATACCTGTCCCTGGCCAGCCTTTAAGGTCCAAAACGTGAAGATGTTTAGTTTGTTGCAAACTGTGTCCAATTCCATGCTGACTACTGCTACATGACAGATTCAGAAAAGTGACAGCAGGAAATAAACTGATAACATCAAGGCTGTGAAGGGGGCTTCGTGAAAGATCCAGAACTTTCACATGAAGAAATGTGTGCATTGTATTAACTTGAATAACTCCTGTTATGTCATTATTAGATAGAAATAGATACTTCAGACTCGTAGCACCCAACAAAATGTCCACAGGAATGCTGACAAGTCTGTTATCACTCAAGTCGAGGGTAATCAAATTCGGTGATGCCACACCGGAGATATTCCTCTGTTGACAATCAGCGAGGCTGAGGTAAACTAACATCTTATTTCCTGACAGCTCAGACATCGTCATACCACTGCCTCTCGCCTTCAAGTACCTGAGATCTGGATGACGTTCGGCCAAGAAAGACTGCGGACAAGTGAAGGCGAATCCGTGGCACGCACAGCTCTGTGGACAACGCACGTGACACAGTAGCTCATCCTCAGATCTTGGGCAATGGTACATTCCGTCACACACATGTCTTGAATGGACACACGCCTGGGAATCAAAGCAACGATAATGACCAGGGCAGGTGTAGCTGTCACAGCCGGCTTCGTCCTCATGGGCTGGACAGTCATAAACATGGTTACACCTGGTGAACACGGGCATGCAGTATCCGCCGTGTGGACACTGGTAGTGGGTGTCTGGACAGGGCTGAGCGGGTAGCGAGTCACCGTTCTGTACAGAGGGGAAACGCGTAATGGTGGTGCTCCAGTTCTTCACGAAGTCAACAATAAATGGTGGAGCAGGGGGACGCTTGTAATGTTCGCCCACTTCGTCGTTCAGACACGAGGCTTCATCCTCCTCGTTCACACAGTCCACCTGACCATCACAGGCCTGAGCACTTGTATAGCACTGGAACGACATGGAATAGATCGGACATGCCACTCAGAACTCAGATGGTTTGTTTCATGTAAAGGCCATTGCCCCTTATTGAAGGGAGTGGGGGGGGGGGGGGGGGGAGGGGGGTATGGAGAAAGTAGCAACAATGCAATGGATTTTACATGACACAGAAAAGCTGGATGGAGTTCTCTTTCACACCAAGTCATAACTAATTGAAACTGAAACGCTTTGAAGAAGTAAATTGAGAAATTACATTACTTTCATTCTGAGATGCCATAAGCAGACTTTAACCGAAATTTCGATTGGACATGCACTATACCTAGAGAAATACACACAAGAAAAACAAAATTGTATGTCACAATGATACCGTGCTGTTATATGTGAAAGAAATCAAAAGTTCGATCTCATTTCTAAAGTTTTCGTATCCTTCATAATGATCAATTTCCATTCAATAATCAATTTGACACATACTTCTGACAATCATTGGTGCTTCGTTAAGCTGAGAAATCATGTTGGTATGACCTGATATTGAATACAAGTGTCTCATAATCACCAGATACGTACAGCACTCACGGCATAAGAGCAAACCCACAGACAGGTTTTGTAACGGAGCTTTAATATACTTATCTGACGGGACTGTGAGACTGAACCATGCACCCATTTGACACACCTGTCTAACTCTCCCGCATTGTAAAAGGTGACGTTCGTGACAAGAAGAAAAGACACAGAATGATTCATCACTGTCATCTTTACAATCTTGTCGGTAGTCACATAAAAATGTGTACGGCACACGCCCACTTCCTGTGGCACATGCGTAAGAGGAGGAGGAAGTGCGCCACCCCCGGAATAGGACAGGAAGAAGCGGAAGGGATATCCCAGTTATTGCTATCGGCTCCGAACCGAACAGCATCCTTGCCCCAGCAGACACTGCCAAGATCGCATGCCAAAAACAAATGTGCCGTGTATTCAGCAGAGCAAGAAATGAAATGTGAACTGAAGGATACAGCGCTAAGATTCTGCGCGGTAGAAATCGTTCTCGGTGATTTCACTGTGAGCGTTTTCACGTCACAGAGAAAATACAATATATATTTCCTAGCTTGTGAGTGACAGTCCCATAGTAACATGGTCGATGTCCAGTTATTCAGTATCCTTAAATATCCCGTCTCGGCAAGGTGCTTCCCTAATCCGCCACACTTGCGATAGTGAAAGGAGGAATCTCACCACGCGCCCGAAATAATCTGGCATCCACGCCGTGCGCCACTGTCCCATCCATCCAAAATAAGCTTTTCCAGTACCTGTAGACGACAAAAATGGATTGAGATTATCAGCATAATTATAGATTCATGTCCAGCTGAAGTAGCTAACAAATAGAGATGTTATTCAATTTTGACTAATATCTATCTGTCTGTCTATCTATCTATCTATCTATCTATCTATCTATCTATCTGTGTGTGTGTGTGTGTGTGTGTGTGTGTGTGTGTGTGTGTGTGTGTGTGTGTGTGTGTGTGTGCATATGTGTGTGTATATAATATTATATATCGTATTGTTTTGCGTCATATTTTATCATATTTATTATGAAATATTGTTGTTTTGCGTCATATTTTATCATATTTATTATGAAATATTGTTATGTTATCTTAGGTTATGTTAGATACAAAAGTTGACTGCAGGGTTCGTGGTGAAAATGAAATAATAATAAAGTTTATAAAAACCTTTTGATGGTAGTTGAACCCTTTGGAAGATAGGATACTGACGTTTCAAGCCATAGGCCCGTTGTCAAAGTGAAGAGAAGAGGACAGTGTAGACAGGAAAGCCCATGTGAAAATTGGGTGAGAACATCTAATCATTAAGTTGGACCCAAACAAAAAAAAAACAAAACGGCACGAGACACTACAGATCAATAGAAATGAAATCAGAATTCCCTTTCTCCACATTTCGCTTACTTTTAAGCTTAAAACAACTTTCTCCCGTCAGTGCTGTTACTGTGTGTCTCCCCATTTGAAACTGGAACTCCAAAGACATATTAACGTTGAAAGATTCAAACCAGTTTTCAAGAAATGTTTGAATGTTGGTGCATGCTTTTCTTTTTTTCTTCCGCCAGTCCAGACAGCTTTTTCTTTGTTCGACAGCAAACTCTTGAGGAGAAATAGGGAGATGTGATCTGCCTCCAGTCGGCTACAAGTGACCGTGTCTTAAGAGGTTATCTTTTTTTTTTTTTTTTTCTACTTTTCACAATAAAATGTAGCTTGTTTTGCACTTTCATGATTTTCTTTTGCTTCTTAGGTGGCACCTTTCGTTAGATTTTTGAAAACTCAACAAACATACTACGGTATTGCAAACCAGTCTTTTTTTTTTCGGGGATAGCATTCTTCTTAAAACCGAAAGGCAGAGAAGTCAAATTACCACTTTCCGCGGTCACTGAGGAAAAACAATCAGGTTTCGAAATACCAGTATCTGACCAGGAGTTATATGTTAGTGAGTTTCCTCCCCATTGGAGACTGTCTCCCCCTTTGGAGACCATAAGCTTGCTGAAGGCTCATTTTTGAGAAGCATTTATTATTCCCCATTCACCCTCTCAAGCACATACCGCTAGTTAGGCAGAATTAACTACCACTGCGGATATATATGCTTATTTCCCCCTATATCTTCAATCTAAGACATAAGAACAAGCTCTGATTATAATTTTATAATTATATATATATATATATATATATATATATATATATATATATATATATATATATAAAAGAAAGAAAGGCTTAGGCCATATAGTGCCAGCAGTAGCAAGCAGAAATATAAAAGGAGTCATATGACCCAGGCTACTGCATATCACAAGTAAATACATGTTTGGATATGCAGTGGCAGGATGGTTTTTGGGCGCCTACTGCCGGTGTTATATGGCCTGATGTCACTGTTTTGCACGTGCGGATTGGCTGCACGTATTGTTCGGTTTTTTTTTTTTTGGGTTGTTTACAGTTCAGGGTGCGTTTGCTGACAACGATTTCCATTTGTGCCTGCAGTTGTTTACTATTTCTACTTTAGTATTTAGGGTTGCTAAGTATGGTTTGCATAGTATTAACCATTTTTCTGTTGAACATAGGTTGCATCTTTTGAAATGTTGTTGTATGGTGATGCCTTTTTATGATTTTCCAGGATATGTTATAGTTTTTTTTTTTTTGTCTTTAAGTCTCCAAATATATTTGCTCAGTTCTGTTTGGTTTTTTTATTTTTTCTTTGTTGAATGACTGTTTATGGTTTGCGTATCTGGTTTTGAAGTGATTTTCAGTGATCCCTATGTATGTTTCTTTTTCATTTTCTGATGTCACAGTGGCTTGGTATACAATGTTGTTATAGAGGCATTTGTTGCTTAAGGGACACTGTTCTTTTTTAGCACAATTGCAGGATTTCCTTTCTTCACCCTTCTTTGCTGTGTTGCTTTTCATTTTGTTGGATGAATCAATTATATTTTTAAGGTTAGGCATGCATGAATATGATAGTTTGATGGTGTTCTTGTTGAATATTTTGGACAATTTGTGTTCTTTTGGGAAGGATGCTGTCAAAATTTGAAAAAATCTTTTCCTACGTTTGTTTTTTTACTCGTCCATCATATGGAGGGTTGTACCATGTGATTTTCCTTTTTCCTGCTTTTTTTGTTTTTTTTTTTCATGTTGTTATCTGGGTTGTATTGTAGTTTGTAGCTGTAACCACTTTTTTTGCAATGCCTCTTGGTATTCTGCTGCTGCATTGTTGAATACTCTTTCATTATGTGACAGATTAGATAATCTCTTGTTTATGCCATTGGGTATGGTTTTTAGTATAGATGGTGGGTGGTGCTATTGATATTTACATAAATGGGTATGTCATTAGGTTTCTTGTAAATCTTTAACTGGGCAAAATAAGTAAGAAAATCTTAGAAAAAGCCATAAAAAACATAAAATCAAACACTGAATACAACCTCTGGTGAACACATATGAAGTTATCCAATGGTTCAAAAACCTTAACAAACAGAAGAACACAGTATTCATCACATTCGACATAGTAGACTTACCCATCCATAGACGAAGAGCTACTCACTAAAGCTCTGAAATTTGCTAATAAACACACAGACATAACAGGGTCAGAAATGGAAATCATTTTTCACACCAAGAAAACTTTACTCTACAGCAGAAATGATACATGGATCAAGAAAACGAATAAAAAAACTCAACATTTGATGTGACCATGGGATCGTATGACGGTGCCGAAACATGTGAACTAGTCGGACTGTTTATACTATCCAACATCCAAAAGCAACTCGGAAAACAAGTCGGACTGTACAGAGACGACGGCCTCGCCGCGCTAAACAACAATCCAAGAACCATTGAAACAAGAAAAAAAACTATGCAAAATTTTTCCAAAACATAACTTAAAAATCACCATCGAAGCAAACAAAAAGGTAGTGAACTACTTAGACATAACACTTGACCTCAACAACCACATATATAAACCATACAAGAAACCTAATGACACACCCATTTATGTAAACATCAATAGCAACCACCCACCATCTATACTAAAAACCATACCCAATGGCATAAACAAGAGATTATCTAATCTGTCACATAATGAAAGAGTATTCAACAATGCAGCAGCAGAATACCAAGAGGCATTGCAAAAAAGTGGTTACAGCTACAAACTACAATACAACCCAGATAACAACATGAACAAAAACAAAAAAAGCAGGAAAAGAAAATCACATGGTACAACCCTCCATATGATGGACGAGTAAAAACAAACGTAGGAAAAGAATTTTTCAAAATTTTGACAGCATCCTTCCCAAAAGAACACAAATGTCCAAAATATTCAACAAGAACACCATCAAACTATCATATTCATGCATGCCTAACCTTAAAAATATAATTGATTCATCCAACAAATGAAAAGCAACACAGCAAAGAAGGGTGAAGAAAGGAAATCCTGCAATTGTGCTAAAAAAGAACAGTCCCCTTAAGCAACAAATGCCTCTATAACAACATTGTATACCAAGCCACTGTGACATCAGAAAATGAAAAAGAAACATACATAGGGATCACTGAAAATCACTTCAAAACCAGATACGCAAACCATAAACAGTCATTCAACAAAGAAAAATACAAAACCAAACAGAACTGAGCAAATATATTTGGAGACTTAAAGACAAAAAATAAACTATAACATATCCTGGAAAATCATAAAAGGGCATCACCATACAACAACATTTCAAAAAGATGCAACCTATGTTCAACAGAAAAATGGTTAATACTATGCAAACCATACTTAGCAACCCTAAATACTAAAGTAGAAATAGTAAACAACTGCAGGCACAAATGGAAATCGTTGTCAGCAAACGCACCCTGAACTGTAAACAACCCCAAAAAACCGAACAATACGTGCAGCCAATCCGCACGTGCAAACAGTGACATCAGGCCATATAACACCGGCAGTAGGCGCCCCAAAACCATCCTGACGAGAGCGCTGGCTCGAAACACGTGACTTTTCACTTTCAATTATTAATATTCATATTGTACAGATTTATAAGCCTCTTGATTTGGGTATGGCATGAATTCTTGTGTTTTTAGGCATCTCGTGAACCAGTATTAAAGGAAAGCACTTCTGTGCAAAATCTGCATGTTTCATCTCTAGGTGATGCGAGTAAGTTTTTTTCTGCTACATCCCTTTTCAGTCCACAGTCACAAAGACCCAAAGGCCTCTCTGTTTCTCTCTATCTGTCTGCCTGCCTGTCTGTCTGTCTGTGTCTGTCTGTGTGTGTCTGTCTCTGTGTTTTTTCTCTCTCTATTGCTGTCTCTGTCTCTCTCACTCTGTTTCTCTCTGTTGCTCTCTCTCTCTCTCTGTCGCTCTCTCTCTCTTTCTGTCTCTCTCTGTCTCTGTCTCCCTCCATTTCTCTCTCTCTCTTTTCATCTCTGGTACTCTCTCTCTCTCTCTCTCTCTCGCTCTGTCTCTGTGTGTGTGTGTGTGTGTGTGTGTGTGTGTGTGTGTGTGTGTGAAAGTTCAAAATGTTTTCGATCAGTCGTTGAATAAACTGTATTTTGCGATCTCATTGTGAGCGAAGCACAAGAACACAGCAAATTTCGACAGACCTACCGAAAGGGCTTAGATGACAGCAATTTTAAGCTATCATCTTCTAAACTTCTCAAAGTCTCAAGATGTCTACAAAGAAATTGTACTGATTAGCATTCATTACCACAGAGAGAGAGAGAGAGAGAGAGAGAGAGAGAGAGAGAGAGAGAGAGAGAGAGAGAGAGTTCTTTTTGTGTGCCCGATTGGACGCGGTCAGGAATTCGAATTCCAATCAACAGCATTTTAAAGATCAACCTTTTAAAAAGCTCTTTCCACTCCACTCAACAAACCATCCACTCATTGATTACAATACCAACACGATATATAAGTTTTTTTAAGAGTACGGTTGATTTCTCTCAACAGCTCAAGTTCACTTTAAGATGCTACTTTTGTTGTTGTTTAGTTTTGCTTTTGTGTTTTATTGGATTGATCCAGAGAATATTTTATTTTGACAGGCATGATTTCAGATTCAGTTTAATAAAAAAAAAAAATGTCATTTATCAGGCCAAGAGGTTCAGTACATAGATTAAATGATATATTGAAGCATTCTTCCTTATTGATTCCGAATATGTTAGCTCTCTCTCTCTCTCTCTCTCTCTCTCTCTCTCTCTCTCTCTCTCGCTCTCTCTCTCTCTCTCTCGTAACTCCCTTGCCTGACTGCCAGCAAGAAGGCTTTTGAAAAGTGTCTGAAGGGTTTTGTTTTAGTTCTGTGGACATGCTGCTTCAGAATGCCAGGGTCAGGGGCCCCCTTTCGCTCGGAAGGTAGTTTGAACAGTCTCCTGCAGGATGTGTGTCTGTCGTCATTGCATTCCGTATAGAAGGCATGGAAGAGCAAACGGATATAGTACTCCGTCTGACACCATCCCGTCAATCCCATGTCAACCAAGCTGACAGTGTCCTGTCGCAAGAAATGTCCGTCGCTGATTGCTAGAGACTAAAGAAGAGCCGAGGCACACAGGACAACATTGGTACAAGAGAGACTAAAGAAGAGCCGAGGAACACAGGACAACATTGGCTCAAGAGAGACATAACAAGAGCCGAGGAACACAGGACAACATTGGATCACGAGAGACTAAAGAAGAGCCGAGGAACACAGGACAACATTGGATCACGAGAGACTAAAGAAGAGCCGAGGACACAGGACAACATTGGTTCAAGAGAGACATAAGAAGAGCCGAGGCCCACAGGACAACATTGGTTCAAGAGAGACAAAAGAAGAGCCGAGGGACACAGGACAACATTGGTTCAAGAGAGACATAAGAAGAGCCGAGGGACACAGGACAACATTGGTTCAAGAGAGACATAAGAAGAGCCGAGGAACACACAGGACAACATTGGGTCAAGAGAGAGACATAAGAAGAGCCGAGGCACACAGGACAACATCGGTTCAAGAGCATTCTGCTTCATCTCCCCCCCCCCCCCCCCCCCCCCCCCCCCCCCCCCCCAAGCCCTGTTTTTGTTCACTCCCTCCAAGTTTAGTCAGCAGTAAAATCAACGCAACTGCACCGCCATGGGGCAGAGAGGGCACGTGCGACACGGTCTGACGATCACCTGCTGAACCACTAGGGAGTGACAGTGATCAATCATCAGTGACAGTCAAGCGGACTGACCGGACTGCGAGACTGGACGGACTCCCCCACTGCCGCTGACGATGAGGAAGAACACGGATGTTATCTTGAGTCAAGTTTTGGTGGTGGACATCGTACACAGTCTGTGACAGTCGGTGGAGCGTGGCACGTCAGCTGATGTGGGTGAAGAAGAGAACAAAAGACCGTGGTGCAGAAAGGTGATGGTGTCGGGGATTCTACTTCAGTCAGTGACACGGGACAGATGAGCGGTCTGGCAAGTTGACAGTTTTTAATGAATCATGACATATTTCAATCAACGATCAGAAGAAATGAAAAGAATGCCGCAAACTCTCAAGCCAAAGGAAGATCATCAATGCTGATACCTAAACTGGTGATGGTTGGAAATCTTCTGGACGCAGACCGTGGCAGTGTGTTTTGGCAGTGAGTGTGCGATGCCTGCTGCCTTGGACGTGCCTGTGAGGTGCATTCCATCATGCGAAGCGAAAAATAGTTTGTGTAATGATTTTTCATTTCATGATAATTGTTCAGCATCGATCATGCTCCCCACCCCTCCCCTCCCCTGGGAATGAGCAGAGTGCCTGACAGTCAGTATTCGTATTCGTATTGTATTCTCTCTCTCTCTCTCTCTGTCTCTCTCTCTCTCTCTCTCTCTCTCTCTCTCTCTCTCTCTCCACACACACACACACACACTCTCACACACTCTCACACACACACACACACACACACACACACACACACAAACACACACTGTGAATTTGATTTAATCCAAACAGGCTTTACATATCTTAGCAGCAGTTTTCATGATGTTCATTTACCACAAAATATCGGCATAATGGTGGAGATGCGAACGAAAAATGGTGTGTTTGTACTAGTGTCAGTTTCAAGTTTGCTTTCTGTCATTGTTTTATGTGCAGTAAGATAGGACGATATATACTATTCGCAAGGTACTAAAGTATGTGAGGTCTGAGAATATGCAATACAGAAACCACAGTTTCTTTTTGTTATGTATTGGTGCAAAGTTTATACGAAACAATCAACGAAACATCTTATTTGTGATCTTTTCGTGTGTGTTTCAGAAACGTATGTTTCAGGAACAAAATGACTTTTCCATAGATCTCATGGACTAGCCTAAGGCAAGAGAGAGAGAGAGAGACGGGTACAAAATTCAACACAACACCTAAATGTTAATTACATCGGAGGAAAACGTGAAACAGGTGAAGTCAATCCAATTTTGACGTCGTATTGATGGTGTTTCCAGAGAACACTTAGAACCTGGGTGATGTTATCATGCGGTGCAAAAACGTGCCAGCTGTCCTCCCTGTCTCTGGCACAGCTGTTTGCTGCTTCATAGTGGGACGTGTCGGTCTTCCAGCCGAGACTGTAGCACCTCCCACCCTCAAATCCTTCCTGGCAGAATGAGAATTGATTGTAATGACAAAAGCGTATATACAATGATGATGACCACCGCCATGAACATGGTGCTCACGATTGTGACAAACCTAGCGGTGCCAATGGACAGCAAGTGATGATGGTAATAACTATATAAGTGATAATTATTGTCACATGTTTTTCTTTCTTCTTGATGTAAATATACCAAAGGCTGGAATGGAAACCAGTCTCTCTCTCTCTCTCTCTCTCTCTCTCTATGTCTGTCTGCATGCCTGTCTTGTCTGTTGTCACAGGCACAATGCGCGATGAGTTATGCGCATCTGCTGTGTGCATAGCCAGAGAGGATTTTTAAAGATTTTCTTTCTTTCCTTTCTGATTTCCGGTGTGAACATTACTCACCGCTGAGCCTTGACCAATTCAACTAATAGACTTGCACAGACCGAGAGTGAGTGTGGAAACAGGCCCTTTTCCTCGGTACGCTCGCTGTCCCTGCTTGTTGGTCGGGCAGTGCTCGTTAATCCCCACCCAGAGGGTAAGAACATTTTATTTTGCTTACCCTGTCGATTCATTGTACGACAATAGCGCTTTCTTTAACCATTTTCGATCAAAATGTTCAGACTTTGTAATATTTTGCGTTTGTTTTCGAAAATGCTCAGTCAGTTTGCTCGTGCGTGTGTTTTGGCTGAGTTGTACGGGTTTGGTCATTTCAGTTCTGCTCTTTCTAATCTATCACTACTTTTCGATGTTGAATGGTTGGTAGATTGGATATTTATGGTGGTGTTCACTCTGTAGGGATTTTTCGTCTGGGGTGCTGGTCTGGCTGGCTGTGTGCTCTGGTGGGGAGTGCCTGAGCGGTCCTGCTTCTCCCCGTCCTGTGGTGTAGTAGCCTTCTGGGAGGCCAGGACTTGCCTTCTCTTCCCCAGTGCCTTCATCTTGGACAGCCGTTGGCCTGCCTACCTCCTGAGCAGCCGTGTCTTCCTTCCGGACGGCTGACCGGTGCTCTCCTTGCGACTTTGTGTCCCCCAGTGCCCAGTCACAGGTGTGGGACCAGCTTCATCTTCCCCAGTGCCCAGTCGCAGGTGTGGGACCAGCTTCATCTTCCCCTGGGCCCAGTCGCAGGTGTGGGACCAGCTTCATCTTCCCCTGGGCCTGGTCGCAGGTGTGGGACCAGCTTCATCTTCCCCTGTGGCCTGGTCGCAGGTGTGGGACCAGCTTCATCTTCTTCTGTGCCCAGTCGCAGGTGTGGGACCAGCTTCATCTTCCCCTGGGCCTGGTCGCAGGTGTGGGACCAGCTTCATCTTCTTCTGTGCCCAGTCGCAGGTGTGGGACCAGCTTCATCTTCCCCTGGGCCTGGTCGCAGGTGTGGGACCAGCTTCATCTTCTTCTGTGCCCAGTTGCAGGTGTGGGACCAGCTTCATCTTCCCCTGGGCCTGGTCGCAGGTGTGGGACCAGTTTTCATCTTCTTCTGTGCCCAGTCGCAGGTGTGGGACCAGCTTCATCTTCCCCTGGGCCTGGTCGCAGGTGTGGGACCAGCTTCATCTTCTTCTGTGCCCAGTCGCAGCAGTGATACTGTGCGGACAGCCTTCAGGGCATCTAAAATTGAGATCAGAGTGGGTTCGTTCTCTCTCTCTCTCTCTCTCTCTCTCCTCTCCTCCTCTCTCTCTCTCTCTCTCTCTCTCTCTGTGTGTGTGTGTGTGTGTGTGTGTATGCAAGTCAACCCCAGCTTGGACAGCAACACGCCTGACCTGCGACGTGACATCCGGAATCATATCCAGAAAGACTGGCGGTAGTGCGTCATGTCATGAGTGATGATATGAATCCTTCTCCTTCTGTGTTGCGTCATGAGTGAAGCTATGAATTATGTTCTAGCCCAACAGAGAGTGTGGGTGCACACATTACGTTGATGACTTAGTTTACACTTGCATGTTGATGTTGTCCGTGTGCTAAAAAAGAAAAAGAAAATCGTTTCCATTTCATTGTTGTTAAAGGTGCACTCCTCGCTAGATTCCTGCTGGGGCTGTTGTGTTGTAAGGTGGTGCGAGTGAGTGAAGAAAGATTGATTTGTAAGAGGCACAAACAACTTAACACGCCCTCAAACATCCAGGAGACGGATATAGCAGATCTTTATGCAAGCACCCATCACGCCACTTTGTGACATCTGTCCCTGTCTGTCTGTCTGTCTGTCTGTCTGTCTGTCTCTGTCTCTCTCTGTCTCTCTCTGTCTCTCTTACAGACACACAGAAACACACTCAGGCACGGACACAGACAGGCAGACCAACTCCCCCCCACCCCCCCAAAACCAACACCAAACACACACACATTGTGCATAATCATTTTACGGTTCAGCATACCTGGAATAGCTCAGTTGGTAGAGCGCCTGACTTGCAATCTTGGTGATCCTGGGGTTGCGGGTTCGAACCTCCGCCGGGGCGTTTCGGTACAGGGGGATTTTTCCCTCGGAGTTAACATTGGTTCTGACTCCATTTCCCATACAGTCCTTCGAATGAGACTATAAACCGAGGTTCCGTGTGTGAACGCACGCATAACATCTTGCACACACGTAAAATCCCATCACCACATTCGGAAGAGTAGGCCAGTTTGGCCGTTGGTATGGGTGACACGTTACACATAGCATGCACCCTGAGTGAGAAATGGAAAGAAAGAATGAAGGAAGTAAGGAAATGAGTGATCGATATTGAACGATACTGACTGGATGACACGGGAAACGACTGAATGAAGCGCCAGCTGGCAGCTCTTCAGTCGGCACTACCCAGGTAGGCAGCCCGTTGTGTAAACGAGTGCTGATTGTAAAGCGCTTAGAGCTTGGTCTCTAGCCGAGAATAGGCGCTATATAAGTATTAATTATCATCATCATACCCTGACCCCATCTCTGAACTCTCCTGTCTTTACGGAGGATGTGTTTATGTAATCAAAATCTTTGTACACGGAGAATGTTCAAAGTACATTCACGATCGTACCACTGTATCAGAACGAAAATGGAATTTCTGTCAGACTTGCATTTTTAGCATCTACTCCTACAGTACAATATATAATCTAAGGTTGTCAGTATGCCACTGTAAGAAAAATATGACAACATGCATTAAAATGTTGATCACATAATCCTATTAAGCGATCCAGCTATGGTGGAATGTTGGGAAGAGATTTTGTAATAAACAAAGAAAGGACGAACAGATACAGAATTGGGATTAATGAGTGGAGACTGCTGTAACGTCAACAGCGATACTGACCAAAGCCCCTTCAAACCAACAACCCAAAACCTCTATCCACGAGGGAATATCGGGACTCTGATTACAATGGATACGTAGCTTCCAGAATTTTTTGTTTGGTGGCAGGATTATCCTCGTTCCCGTCTCCCTTTTTGACTCTCTCGTTAGGATCTTATTTCTGTCTGCCGGTGCTATTTTTGATCCAGCAAATCAGCGTTTCTCTCTGTAGACCCATGTTCCTAATGGCATGGCGCCTTACAGCCCTACCACTTCCTTGTTGTCTAATAACTGGTTTCGTTCAGGATACATTGCACAAAGGACAAGCGATCACGTCTTTGAAAACGCACCATAAAGCCACGGGTCATACACCCTACTTGCCCACCCCTTCACGGCAATTTTGTTGGATCTCCTACATTCAAACTGACAACAAAAAAAAAAAAAAAAAATACTGGCCTGGGGCATCCATGCTGCATTCTGAAAGACAAAAGCCAACCTGCTGGCATCTGGTGTAGCCACAGTCGTCTTCGTCCCTCCCGTCCTCACACTCCACCAAAAGGTTGCAGGCCAGGTGGGGCTGGAGACTGTTTGGTCCATTCCAGTTGTCCGTAGAACAGTTCCATGTTTTGTTGGAAAACTGTATAAATTTTCTGGATTTCTACACACACACACACACGCGCGCGCACACACACACACA
>JADBJO010002926.1:190000-192500 GCA_016801955.1 Conus betulinus | reverse complement strand
AATTACGCTATGGAGTTACGTTTGGCTGTCATAGCAAATTACAGGACTGTTTTATCCCAGCATCTCAGTCAGGCCCGAAAAATAGCTGAGTTCTAGTTTGCATGTTGTGATCATTTTGAAGCCCAAAATATTAAAAATTTTCCATCTGTTGTTTTAAATCGACTTGTTCACTACGATGAATAGCCTTTCCTTGTACAGAAATGATGCCGTACGTAACTGAAAAAAAAAAAAAAAAAAAAGAATTTAAACCACCTACAGGATGGGTAAGGAACTATAAATCTGTCTTAAAACACATTCATATACATGGAGAAATAAATTGAAACTAGACATGCTAGAAAGACAGATCAAGACATGGCAAATCGCCGATAGCCTATATAGCATTCAACTGACAGATGACGGTCACGGGACAGAGGTCAAAGGAGGTGTCACGTCTTGAGTATTGAAATAGTGGCATGTCGAAGTGCGGGAACTATGCCCAGTTTTGCTGCCATGGTCGGAATCGGACGACCTCATCTCTGTTGAAAGGTCTTGATACAGGAATTCGCCGATCTTGTCGTCGTTGTTTGGTCGAGAGCATGTAGTGAAGGTGGCGACCAAGATTGCTGGCAAGAACACTCAAGCCAAGGGGTGTAGACTGTCCCACATGCACTGTGACTTTTTGTTCATGTTTTAATGAAAAACGAACAAAACAAAACAAAAAAAAAAAAAAACCAAAAAAAAAAAAAAAAAAAACAAACAAACAAACAAAAAAAAAAACAACAACAACGAAAAATACCATTTCGTTAATTCAGCAGACTAGCCATGTTTTCAGCATTGAATATTTCCCGTTTGATGTTGAGTTCTGGACATCTAACTGCTAGAAATGATTTCTATCCTTGGGTATTTCTTTCTCTCAGATTATGAACGAGTTGAATCATGCTCCTGGAAGTGCCCCTTGCATCATCTGATTTCTTGGGATCGTTCCAGCCCACATGTAAAACAATAGCATCAGTGTTAATTGTTAGTATGTGTCAGCAAAGAGAACATCCCTACAATCCACGACCGTAGTGGCTTTTTTTAAGATCTAACATGAACACCATAACCTTAGATCTAATCTTTCCTCTGAGATCCCATTGAAGATAGAATCATGCAGTATTAGGACTTCGGGCAAGTCTGAACAGCTGGTCTGGAGTGTGACTGGGTTGTGTACATGAAAGGATCCACTGCCAGAAAGGGGCAGTTTTACAGTTCCTTATTTGTTTGTTTGTTTGTGGGGGTTTTTTTGTGAAGAAGTAGCTTTGTTTACTTTTCTTTTGCCATTCTAACATTCTTCTCAAGTGTTTAAGTGCCTGTCCTGTGATGTAAGTCTAAAATATTTTTTTTTCTTTACGTTTTGCGTCTTTGCTTTTTTTTTTTTTTTTTATCAGAATGGTTGCCTAGATCTACTGTAGGCTTGATGCCATTCGTTTGTTTTTACAGCATCTGAGTAAGAAAGCCCCACTGGCTCTTTTTAAGGCCTGAAATTCTTGTTGGTGGTGCTTTCGAAAGAATATTGATCTTTTTTTTGTTTCGTTTTGGTGGCGTTTCCGATATTTTCGTTGATGTTCGTGCTTAAAACTGTAACTGAAGTTTCAGGATCTTTCGTCAGCCTAATGGTAGGGGTCAGCTCTATATGTTCCCTCAGCTCTATGTTCCCTCAGCTCTATGTTCCCTCAAGTCAAATAACATGTCATGTCATGTCAAAGTGACCAGTGGTACAGCAGTGGTCAGACTGACCAGTGGTCAAAGCAATGGTCTAACTGACAAGTGGTCAAGCTATATGGTCAATCTGACCAGTGGTCAAACGACTACAGTCATATTTGGCCTCTCTCTCTCTCTCTCTCTCTCTCACGTCATTTTCATTATAAACTCACGCTTGACCACTGGTCAGTTTAACCATTGCTTGACCACAGGTCATTCTGACCATTGCTTGACCACTGGTCACTCCGACCATTGCTTGACCAATGATCATTCTGACCATTGCTTGAGCACTGTCACACTGACCATTGCTTGACCACTGGTCACTCTGACCATTACTTGACCTCTGGTCATCATGTAACTTGAATTGAGGGAACATAGAGTTGAGGGAACATAGAGCGGTTTGTTAGGAGAATTAGCTCTATGTTCCCTCAGCTCTATGTTCCCTCAAGTCAAGAGATATTTACGTCATGTAATATGGCATGGCATATGTCATGGCACATGGCATGATATGACATGGCATTATGACATGACATGACATAGCATGTAACTTGACTTGAGGGAACATAGAGCTGAGGGAACATAGAGCTGAGGGAACATAGAGCTGAGGGAACATCGACATGCATCCTAATGATAAGCCAGTCTTTAATTTGCTTTATCAATGTCTGTTTCAGATCATTCACCGAATCAATGGCTTTTTGGAACGAATGATTACAATCGTCGTTATCTGTGACTTACGTTTTATGTTGTCTAGTTTCAGTTTGAACATGTTTATCGATCTTAA
>JADBJO010002926.1:172500-185000 GCA_016801955.1 Conus betulinus | reverse complement strand
ATGTGTGTGAGTTTGTGTGCGTGTGTGCCTACGCATTCGTGTGTACATGCGTGTGTGCGTAGTCTCTCTCTCTCTCTCTCTCTCTCTCTCTCTCTCTCTCTCTCTCTCTTACACACACACGCGCGCGCGCGCATGGAACGCGTATACGCGCATGCGCGGACATACACAAACAAACTCAAATACGGACATACATTTCTACAAAGAGATTATTGTGTAACTTGCAGGGTTTGTGGGGAGAAGTCTTAAGCGTTCTATTCAATTGTCTAGGGTAAAAAGTATCGTCCCACGACAAGTTCAGAGTGGGTCGGGTATGTAAAGTGATAGCTGACACGGGGGTATCCTAGGAGAGAGAGAGAGAGAGAGAGAGAGAGAGAGAGAGAGAGAGAGAGAGAGAGAGAGAGAGAGAGAGAGAGAGAGAGACAGACAGACAGACAGACAGAGACAGAGAGAGAGAGAGATTGCGTGATTATGGACAAATGAATGCAGTTGTTTCAGGGTCCAAACACACACCCACACACACACACACACACACACACACACACACACACACACACACTGTCGCTCTCTCCACATACACGCACACATGCTTGCACGTCCAGAGAGAGAGAGTGAGAGAGAGAAGAGAGAGAGAGAGAGAGAGAGAGAGAGAGAGGGGGGGGGGGGGGGGGGGGGGGGCAGAGAGACCAACTGACAGTTTGATGGACAGTGTGAAAACTAAAGAGTCAACAGATAGAGGAAGGGCGATACATAGCGAGAATGAACGAGAAAAAAACTAATAGAGACAGAAAGATAGACCGACAGTCAAGCAGACACAAATAAGATCATAGACAGAAAGACAATGGGGCAACTGATACGTAAAACCATGAGAGAGGGAGGTGGGGGTAGAGTTGGGGCAGAGACCGATCATGTCTCCGACGTCGTCGTATTTTTTACGGGAAATGCTGTCTCAGAGCGACAACTTTTCTACAGCAGCAATTTTTTTTTTTTTTTTTTTGTACATGAAATGCTGTCGCTGCGACATGATTTTATTTTTAGGCAACGACACGATTTTATGGACATTTCTCGTGAAATCCTGTCGCGCTACCAATTTTTATGGAATGAAGTCGCTCAGCGACAATTTTTCATGAACCAGCTGCAGTATTTCCCGGGAAATACTGTCGCTGCGACACGATTTTATGAGCGACAGTATTACATACGACAGCGCGGCCACACCTCCAGGTGAGCTCGATGATGTCGGTCTCCTGCTCGTTACGGACGAACTTCTTTCCGTCTATGAGCAGGTGATCACAGATCATCGTCGCCCGTTTCTGCTGCAGGTCCTTGGCCGCCTTTAGGGTGCGGAGACAACTTCTTTTCCTGATCGTTCTGACTCGCGGAGAAAAGTCCTCGCCAATAAACACGGTGCTTCCTCGGAGATTTCTTTTCGCTTTAAGAATTTTCACTCTTTCCTTCTGTAGAATGTGCATCGAGCAACGATGGGCGAGTTGGGGTTTTGCGCTCAGTCGATGAACTCTATCAAAACTTACGTTTTAACTTTGTCGGAAATCAAGTCTTTCAGCAAGTGTTCACAATCTTCACCAGTCTCGTTGGCCTGTTTGGGTATGCCGTGCACAATAATGTTATTCCTCTTAGAACGGTCCTCTAACTCACTGGTCTTCCATCTCCCAATTTTTGCACGCTCTCTTGAAGTTTCTTGTTTGTTTCTGCCAGCTCATCATTTGACCGCCTAAGAGACGCCACCTCACTTTTCAGTGCTTCGACTTCCTCCTTCAGACCGACAAAGAATTCTTCAATTTCGGTCAGGTCCTGTCGATGGCTGTCGAACTTATCGCTCACGGAAGGCAGCACGGACAAGGCTGGTTCGAAAACAGTGTCACTATCGAGTCTCTGCTGCTGCATGGACGACTGTGCACTGTCCCCCCCCCCCCCCCCCCTCCCCCCCCCCCCCCCCCCCCCCCCCCCTCCCCCTGGTTTCTCTGGCCTCTCTCCACACTCAGTCTCCGGCCACCACTGGAACCGGTCAGACATGTCTGTTTGCTGTCCCTCTTGGTTTAAATCACTTTTATTTCAAAAAACAAATGAACCGAATACCTTCATAATTGACAGGACGAATGAGCAACAAACAAGCCCTGGGCTTATACTGTGCTCAAATAGACATTTACAATATATTGGCGGTTAAATACATTCACAATATACTAGCATTTCACTTCGTGCTTGGGATTTTTTTAAAGGAAACATTGAAAAAGGAAAAACAAAAACAAACAGACAAAAATAAAAAGAAAAAAAAAAGAAAAAAAAGCCGAAATGCTGTCCCTCTTGGGAGGTCCGGTGTCGCCTGAAATCTGGGAACGTACGTGATATCTGGGAAGGCTTCCCAGGTATCACAGAGTTTTGGGGGAACGCGTTCCCAAAATGTACTGTGATATCTGGGAAGGCCCGTGATATCTCGGAACGTCGTCTCAGAGCTCAGAAGGGCAGAAAGAAGACGACAAAAGAATGGATTTTCGAGATAAGGTAGGAAACAACTTATTTAGGTGCAAACTGAGATCTTTGGCCTTCTTGTCATTTTTTTTTTTTTTTTTTTCGCACGCGTTCCCAGATTTACCATGATATCTGGGAACGCGTTCCCAGATTTCACGATTGGAAGTTCAGGCAATCTGGGAACGCGTTCCCAGATATCGCGGTAAATCTGGGAACGCATTCCCAGATATCACGGTTCCCGGATATCATACGACACCGGGATTTGCCTCGACGTCGCCACACTGCATCAAAAGGTTGCTGAAGAAAATCACTGTGAGGACCAACCCCACTATGACACCGCTCGCTCGGCTTCTCACTCTCAATATCCGACATCGCATGGCGATCTTTCCTTTGGCACGGCGACACATAAAAGGGATGTAGACTGCCACGAAGGAGCCACGTCTTGCTATTAAACTCAGAGCCACCTCCAGGATGATGGTTAGCTGCACTCTGTAGAAATTTCAAAATTGTACGTCACTGGTAAATCAGGTAATTTTACCATAAACAGGACATACACCACAACACGTCCGACTCCGTTTAATTTCCGTGAACTCCCCAGAGAGAGAGAGAGAGAGAGAGAGACAGAGAGAGATGGAGAGAGAGGGAGGGAGTGTGTATGTGCACGCATATGTGTGTGAGTATGTGTGTGTGTGTGTGTGTGTGTGTGTGTGTGTGTGTGCGTGTGTGTGTGTGTGTGTTTAACTTCTCATGTTATTGTTTCCTTTTTCTTTTCTGTTTTCTATGATTTCTCATTATGTATACGGAAAAAAGGAAAAATAATTCAAACTCACATACAAATACAACGTTTGAAAATGTGCTTGTCACCGATTCTGAGCCAGGCATGAATGATATAACAATCTGCACTTACGGCAATCTTCTTCAAGGCATCTTCTTTTTTTCTTTCTTTCTTTCTTTCTTTCTTTACTTATATATCTATTTATTTATTTTGTTGGCTAGTTTATTCATTCATTTATTTATCTGTTTATATACAAATTATTTTACATATCTCTCTCTCTACCTATCTATCTGTCTACCTGTCTATCTGTCCATCTAGGAGTGGTGAGAGAGAGAGAGAGAGAGAGAGAGAGAGAGAGAGAGAGAGAGAGAGAGAGAGAGAGAGAGAGAGGAGACAGACAGACAGACAGACAGACAGACAGACAGACAGACAGAGAGAGAGAGAGAGAGAGAGAGAGAGAGAGAGAGAGAGAGAGAGACAGACAGACAGACAGAGAGAATGTGCCTGCACACGTGCGCGCTTGTGCGTGCACGTGCATGTGTGCATATGTGTGTCCGTGACAGCAGCTGACATTCAGCACGTCACTCAAGGTGATGATCATGCGTTACGTGACGACACTACGGGTCCGTGCTACAATCCTCGTGACCCGTCAGACGACAACGTGACACTGTGCACGGCTGATATTGTGAATTGCATGACGTCACGAGAGAGGGAACTTCCCGTTGTAGGACCTAACGTGAACATTTTTTACTTTCACCAAATGGGCGTACATCATCCTTTGAACCAGTCGTCTTTAATGTGCGAACTGCCGCTGAATTCGTATGAAACATGTATTGATGTCGGATATCTGGAGCAGACCTGCTCGTGGAATAACTATGTAATCCTCAAGCTGTGTCTTCAGTGTGGGAGTAACATAATGACGAGGAGAAAGATTGTGTGGACGGGTTGCGAACCTCATTATGACCTGCCATCGGTGCTTCGAGTTGAAAGTCGTCATTATTTAATGACGATGTCATAGTTGTCAACGACGTCACAAAGGATCACCAACTGAAGATGACAATCAAACCAACGCGTGTCCCATGGAAGCAAAATCTGCAGGTTGTGCCTTTGTCCGGTCATGTAGGTGAGTCTGGAAGAGTCTGTAAAGATCAAATGATTTCGTTTTCGTGGCCTTCATTCTCAAACCAAAAAAAAAAAAAAGACAAAGCATAGGGAATATTCCTGTCGATTTGTCTTGCATGAAAAGCCACAGAAACTTCATGACAATAATGCGTTAATAACGCGTCGTGAATGCCGTGCAATTGATGCGGTTGCCCGTTGTATGTATCAGAGGGTTGTCCCTCTGTGTGTGTGTGTGTGTGTGTGTGTGTGTGTGTGTGTGTCCCATTTCCATTAGACAATAGCAGAATACAGAGTGGTGGCCACGCCCTCTGCCATGCCGACGTCTCTTATCTGTTTGTTAATAAACGGATCAACGGACACGTCTGTTTCAAAAAGCCGCTATGAACCCACCATAGAATACTACAGGGGCTCCATAATGTACCTGTCGACGGTCAATCCACGTCCGTTAATCTTCCAACAGCTGTAAGAGAGTAAAGGTGGTGCGACCAAACCCCAACTTTTTTTTTGAAAAACGGAGTCATGAAGTCAGCGTCATACCCTCGAGCGTTCAGCGTGGTGGCGATTACTTCCTGTGCTTTTCAGATGTGGCGTGTGATGGTTTTTTGACCACTTCTTGAACAGAGGTTGGGGTGAGCACTTTTGACCATTTTTGCACTTGATGAGCATTTTTCTTTTTCTTTCCAGGAGCAGTCAGGTAGGTAGTTTTCTTCAACGTGTGGCTGACTCAAGACAATGGAAACGAAGAACGAACAACCACTTCATAAGGGATTGCTCCTTCTTCGTTTTCAGTGTCTTGAACGTTATTTGTCTTAGGAAATCGTAAAGGTCAAAAACGCGCCGTGTTTTTGTTTTGTAATTTGTTTGTCGATTTTGTTCTGTTCGTCAGAAATGGTAGTTTTTCTTGACAGTTTCTTTGAATTCCCACCTGCCGTCACCTCAGTTCGAAACTCTTTCTTTCGATCGAAGTTTTGTTCAGTCAACTAGCGCCATTTAAACACTTAGCTGAGTGCTAAATTTGTGTGTATGTGTGTGTGTGTGTGTGTGTGTGTGTGTGTGTGTGTGTGTGTGTGTGTGTGTGTGTGTGTGTGTGTGTGTGTGTGTGTGCGTGCGTGCGTGCGTGCGTGTGTGTGTGTGTGTGTGTGTGTGTGTGTGTGTGTGTGTGTGTGTGTGTGTGTGTGTGTGTGTGTGTGTGTGTGCGCGCGCGCGCGCACACACACACACACACGCACCTGCATGCATACGTGCGTGCGTGCGTGCACGCGCGCGTGTGTTTGTGTGTGTGCAATTCTCCTTAGGTCTTACCTATGCCTTTCTCTGGACTCAGAATTTTTCTCACCATCTCCTTTTCTGAGTTCTGTTTAGGATTTGGTACAAGACGTCAGATTCACTACAGAAGAAACACTGATTACGAACATCGGAAGGTTCCGCTGCAATCGCTTGTTTATTTTCGTTGTCCTGGGTGTTTTGTATCTTGCCTGAAGAATAGCTAAGAGGTCGAAACGCGTCGTGTCTTGTCTTGTGATTCGTTTGACTACGTTTTCTTGGCGGTTCGCTATTAACTACATTTAAAATTTGCGTTATCCTCATCAAATGTATTTGTTGATGATTACTTTCTCACGGTTTCAAATTACAGTGTTCGTTCTCATATAATACGCATTGTCCTTGGATTTCTCAAACTGTGCAAATGCCTGCTTTCGCAAAAAGAGGTTATGTTTTCACCCTGCCATTTGAGTTATTTGTTCAATCGTTCCACTGAAGAATAATACTTACAAACTACTTAACCCTCATGAACGAAATATCGTCAAAATATGGACTGTGTCCCGGCAACGAAGCCATTTTACCTGGGCCCAGATTCGCGGTGTATTTCCGTCTTACAACCGGATACTGGACCCTTTCAATCACACTGAAGAACGTGCATCACGAGAAAAACATGGCGAAGTGTGTGAACACAAAGAAGACAAACAGTATGATCATCGAAGCAGAACGTTTTGCATGAAGTGGTCGACACAGGTCAGTGAACAGTCATAGGTACCATCGCTATGAAATTTTCTATGAAATCCTGATGACGTAAATAGCATGCAAGAAAAAAAATAGCTGGCTGCTGTGTCAAGGAATATTGTTGTGTGTGCATTTTTTAAAGCCCATCATTTGAAATGTCTGAAGAAGGCTCAGTTGTCGAAATTCACTTTCGTCAGTTTTGTTTTGTATGTTGTATCAGTCACTTAGTGTTTTTGCTGGAGTTTCACTTTGTTGATAGTCACACTGCTGCCTGTTTCATTTCCCTGACGTTTTACCATGAAGATTGTCTGGCTGTTCCGCAGGTCTGTGCTCTGCTGAGTGCTCTTTTAGGTCAGGCACCTGTCACAAAGCCTTGGGGGAGATTCTTGTCATCAGCAAAAGCGGCACTGATCATGAAACCAGCGCAATTTCTTCCTGTTTTCAGGATACATACAGCCGGTGGGCTTCAGTACTAGCATCCCAGACTATTATGATTTGGCGCAAGACAGCGTGTCACTGACAATCGACGGGGAGAACCAATTTGTTATGCTGAGCTTTCGTGACATGCAAATTTCTGTTGGAAAAAAACAATGCTTTCCGTCCTACATGTGGCTACGAGTGGACAGCGACGGCTTCGTTGGAGTCGTTGCGGAACATTACCTCCCATGCCAGAAGTGGTGGGCAGTGTGAAGAAAGTGGTCGTGGACGTACGGAGGGGTAGCCGTGTATCCGGCCTCGAACACGCTTACCTTCGAGGTGATGGCGGGGGATTTCGGATGATGTACACTTTTCTGAAGGTTTTAGTGCGTTATTCTTATACCCGTTCCCTTCTTAGCTAGTTATGACACCACCACCACCCTTCCCCCCCCCTCCCCCCCCCCCCCCCCCTCAAATGTGGGAACAGTTCTGTCTACAAAACTTTATGCTAGCTTTAGATTTTATCATCTACATACCAACACGAAAATGTGAAAACCAACACGTTTTCTTCCACGACTTTAGAGTATATAACAAAGGTCGCTGAATCATGTTTGTATTGATGATGGGTTAGGGGTCTACAACACCGTCCAACAGCAATCTTTTTAAATTAGAAAGAATTCAAAATGAAGCAACGATATTGATCCTGGGAACTACGAAGGATACACCAGTTGGAACTATGCGATACCTGCTGAACCTCCCTTCAATGCAGACAACACACAAGCTGGAACAGGTGAAGGCCATTTCAGAGCCCTTGAAAATCCCCCAACCCCACTTCATGCGGCGGTCAACGAAACAAAAGGCACTCGGCTAAGACATGGAAAACCATGGATGGGACAGGCAGAGGACAGTATACAGCTAACGTGCCAGTTAGCAGAACTCAAAGAAACCAAGGAATGGAAAAAAAAAGTATCCAGACCACTTGAAACACCTCTACCAAATTGCCATCGCTCCAGAACTTGGAAGACATTGTCGAGAATGGCCAGAAGGCAAAACTAATGCAGAAATTCAGATGCAGGTAGAAAACAGAAAAAGATATTGTTGATACACTGACGGTTCTGTCACCAAAGGTAAGTCAGGCTGGGGGATACACAGTGAAGCAAAATGCCCGAACTATTCAGGAAGACACTGGCGTGCGCAGTTCAACTCCAAGTCTATCAATGGAGGTAGAAACAGTGACTCAAGCACTCCCACTGGCTTTCATCCATAAGCCAGTTTCAAAAACTCAGCAAGCCATGATACTGACTGACTCCATGAACCTACTTAAGAAAGTGAAAAGTGGAATGGGAAGCGCTGCTTGGAATGCACTAATGCGCAGCCTTCCATTGGAGAGACTCTCATTTGGATGTACTGCCCTGGACATGCTGGAGTTAAAGGAAACGAGAGAGCAGACACACTGGCTGGCAGGGCAACGATGACAACTGGATTACAGCTTGGCCGATTTGGTATGATAAGAAATCTGAAGAATCACTTACGCAAACAAGAGCAAAGCCGCTATACCATAGACCATCTTTCAGATCTGAACATCAAGAGAGGAAGTGGCCGCACATCCAGACTTAAGGGAAGAGCAAGAAACATCACCAACCAACCAAACATTGGAATAATCTCAAGGCCAACACTGTGAAAATTCCTAGAGATTGGGGCAAACTCATACTGGGCGTTTCCAATAACAGACACAAATGATCAAACACATATCAACTGAGATAAGACTTTGAATCTCCCAGGGCCCCCCGCGTATGCTGTAGACGTGTGTGCGCTGGTGTGTTGTCATCAGTGGGGTGATGCAGGCGCATTAATTACAGAGTCCATGGACGGGAATGTGCAAGCCTTTGTGTGTGATTGTGTGTGTGTGAGAGAGTAAGAGGATGGGTGAGTGAATGTGTGTGTGTGTGTGTGTGTGTGTGTGTGTGTGTGTGTGTGTGTGTGTGTGTGTGTGTGTGTGTGAGGGTGGTGGTGGTGGTGGTGGTTCTTATTGTTATGTGTGTGTGTTTGTGTTTGTGTGTCTGTGTATATGTATACATCTGTCTGCGTGTGTCTGTGCCTGTGTGTCTGTATCTGCCTGGATCTGTCTGTGTGCGTCTGTGTGCACGTGATCTTGTTCCCGCATAGCAACCCACCCTCCCCCAGAAGCTGCCTGACAACCTGTGGAAACTGTTCCACGCCGTACTGGGCCGACCTGGAGCCTCATTTCTCCTGCAACCAGATCTTCGAATGTGATTCATCCCAGGATGAGGACCACTGCTACCACGCACTGTGTGAAGGTGTTGGATTCCGCTTGCAGGGCCGCTGTTACCTGCTAGGACGACCATCGGCATCACTGACGTACTACCAGGCCAGGGCAGGTGCGCCGGTCACGGGGGCTACCTGGCCAGTCTCAACACCGTGGAAGAAATGCATGCGGTGAGGGGCCTGGTGTTCTGGAACAGACGTAGCCGTGAGGTGTTTGTCGGACTGACCATGTCCTCGTTCACTGACCACGTGTTGTAAGGCTTGCATGTCTGCTAACTGGGCTTCGGTTTTGAAGCAGTCCTCTGTCTGTCTGTCTGTCTGTCTGTGTCTGTCTCTTTCTGTCGGTCACGGTCTTTCTGTCTCTCTGTCTTCTGTCTCTCTTTTCTCTAAGTCTCACTCTTTCTCTCTGCCTTTGTCGCCTGTCTGTCTGCCTGTCTGTCTCTCTCCCTCTCTCTGTCTCTTGATGCCTGTCTCACTGACTCTGTCTGACTGTCTGACTGTCTGTCTGTCTGCCTGTCTGTCTGTCTGTCTCTCTCTCTCTCTCTCTCTCTCTCTCTCTCTCTCTCTCTCTCTCTCTCTCTCTCTCTCTCTCTCTCTCTCTCTCTCTCATCAGGCCAACGTGATCGTATCCCGGTATATATATACGTGTCCAGTACAAGTTACGTAGATTATGTAGCATTTCTTTACAGAGCTGTCGCAGGCCTGTGTCAAACGGCACTGTTTCTCAGGTGAAATACCCAACAGCAACAAAAAGGCTCAAACAGTTAAAAGAGCAATGAGTGAAACAAAACGTTCGTTCAAAATAGATCAGACAGTAAGGTACCCCCCCCCTCCCCCCACCCACAGCAGAATGCCTTGAACCAGAGCCACTGCACTGAACAATCTGCTGTCAGACTGGCGCACAGGACGATGACAAGTAAGATCCCTCCAGCTTGTTGGACCGTCTCCACCGGTCCACAGTACTACCCGCAAGTGGGTTAAATGGTAGTCAGATAGATATCGATATCTATATTCATGTTCATACCCATGTCTCTCTCTCTCTCTATATATATATATATATATATATATATATATATATATATATATATATGTATGTGTGTGTGTGTATATTATATGTGTGGGTATCTCTCTCTTTATCCAATTATATATATATATATATATATATACAGTGTATGTGTATGTATGCATCCGTGTGTGTGTGTGTGTGTGTGTGTGTGTGTGTGTGTGTGTGTGTGTGTGTGTGTGTGTGTGTGTTTTACGATGTCCCTTGTCGGTCCTCTGCACTCTTTCTTCCCCATTTCTTTCCTTCCTTAGCATACTCTTAGCCATACCCAACCATCCTGCCTTCGTTTTCTTCCCTCTTTGTTCTATAAAAGCCAATACGTCTGTCCTAGTGAGTGCAACGAGAGCTGGGGGTGGTAGGTGTTGGCCTACAGGGGAAGGAATTCGACTATTTTTCTTTTAGGCAACAAACAAGGAGGGTAACCTTTGCTCCCAAAAAGAAAGAAAACAGATACGAAGAACAATGTTATGACAGGAGCCTGTCACAACGGAAGACAGTCCCCGCATAACTATGCAGAGCATAACAACATTTTGATGTAGCCTTGCTGTTGTAACCTATTTCAATTAGCCTGACACAAAGTTAAGCCGAGGCAGAAGTGTACTTTCACCCACCAACCTTCTTGTTTATACAAGGGTAAAATATACACATGAATAAACCTCAGTTTAATCAGTCTTTTTTCCCCCCAGACCGACCTTTTCCAACGTTATGCCATCATTAAGAGAGGAAAAGTTGTGGATGAGTTGAGTTTGAGTCCATTTGGAATATTAGAACTCATCCGAAGTGGGAGAGGATTGTGGATCTCTCTCCAGTTGCTGGTGACTAGTCCACCTTCTCTTCAGGCAGGTTGGTCTGGTTGGGCTGCTGTCCACACTGGGTCGTCGATAACAGGCAGACCCAGGGTCAGGAGTACCAACCCAGGATCTGCTCACAAAACAGAACCTGGTCTGTAGTTTAAGCAGCTGAGAGTCTGGCTTGTCGAGTTCTCACACCTACCCTCTGGCTTTCACTAAATGTGTGAGCTCTCAGACAAAAACAAAGGATTAGACTAACTTGAATATATCTGCCTCAATTTTCAGTACCCACTTTCACTCAGATTTTGAGTGGATTTTTAACAAGGAGTAGGAGACAGTAATGCTAAACAACTGAAGTGAAATGACTCATCAGTTTTTCTTATGCATGAAGTTGAAGTAACTTAGTCCAAGCACATATGCTGATTTGACTTAGCGTCACCTACTACCAACCATTATAACAACCAATATTCATAAATCAACTTAACAGTTTTCACCATACTGTTTTTCCTATCAGAAGGTAGCATTTAGTGATCAACTTAGCAGATAATACTTATTGAATATTGGCAAAAAGTCATATTGTTGACATAGAATTTTAATCGAGCATCTTAACAGGCTTTTTTTTTTTTTTTTTTTTTTAACCAAGTTGTGGCAATCAAATTACAACAACAGAAAGCTCATTCATCAACATGCTAGATGTCACGAAGTACTGGCATAAAGTTATACTGTTAAAAACATATGGCAAACATACAAGCAATGCATAGTCTCAACCCTTAGAAAAATAGTTTCAACTTACAGTTCTTCTGAGTTGATCAGTGAAACCTTACACAGGCTCTCAGAGTAGGGAGATAGGGAGATGATCATTCCATTATCTGATCTGCACCTGTTTTTCTTGCTAGGTTCACTGGTGATGACCAGTCTCACAGCCTTTGGTAGACCAGTGAAGTGAGGAGACTTGGTTTCCGCTTTTTGTGTGCTAAGCTACACATCCGGTCTCTGAAGCTTGTCTAAATTGTGTCACTGTAGACGGAGAGAGAGGAGTAGGAGGGGTGAGGATTGATCTTGAAAGCACAGTCATCCCCCACCACTTACAGAGTGAGAAAATGTGTAGAAGATTCGAGAGGATGAGCTTTCAGATGTTGACAGTATTTCAGCCTTTATACGAGTAAACAAAAGCAACATGGCCTGCGCGTGTGTGAGACACGAGCGGATAGATCACGTGACCATGGTGACTACTATGAAAGGGAAGGGGATGGAAAAGGTTCACTGGCTTCTCTGAAGCACGTGAGACAGCACACACCCCCCATGACTCAAACAATGTGTGATCTATATATTGAAAGTGGAAGGTTTTTTTTTTTTTTTTTTTTTTTTGTCGTGACTCATTTATTAAAAGGCAGTTTTTATTGATGTTGTGTTCTTCCCAGCATGATGCGTGTAAGTATTCTTTATTGTTAACTACACCTCTTACCATGAATGTATCCTTTTGCATCCACTTCTTGATAAATTGCTGTGTACTGTTATCAAGTTTGACAAATCATCGTAGAACAGTGATTCCGGTGATTTCTTGACA
>JADBJO010002926.1:157500-170000 GCA_016801955.1 Conus betulinus | reverse complement strand
TACCACGCGGACTGTTTTGATGGAAGTGATGAGGTCTTCTGCATCCATCCGCCGTGTCCCATCGGTTACATGTCGTGTGGCGGCAGTGGTCAGGTAGGGGACTTAATTAAGGAGCTGAAAAAAAAAATGACTGCATAGTTCAGTTGACATAGAGAGGGAGCGGAGAAAAAGAACAATTCCCGTTTTGGAGGAGTGATGGGGGTGGTGGGGTGGATGTGAGGTTTGCTTTTGTGACTATAAATTGTGCTTCCGGTCTCACATAGGCGTAGCCTGCCCAATGACGATATCGCAAGCGTCATAAAATGATATGACGTCAGGGCCTCCAACTGAGATAGGCCTAGTAAGTTGGTGTCTCCAAGCTTGGCGACTTCACCGTTTGTTTTTTTTTTTTTTTTTTTTGTTTGTTGTAGATCTCTCTCTCTAAACTTACCTGAGCTAGCTGTAGGGCTAGTGCTGATCTTCTACCCTAGTCTCACACCCGTTCGCCGGCATACCGAATGCCCACACAAGCACACAAAGTGGGGGAGGTGGGAGAAGAGGCGCGCGGAACGGAAGGGGGAGGTCGTTTGGCATACTTCCAGAGTCATCCAGAGTGGAGCATGGCAGCTTCCAGTCGTAGCGTGGTCTTGTGTAATTTAAAGGCGATTTCTTTCACAGGACCACTGTGGTAAGGGGGGGGGGGGGGGGGGGGGGGGGGGGGGGCTGGTTCTGCCATTGGCCACGCCCACATCTTCTCACCTGGACTTGTTTGTTGAACAAGGTGTTCTAGATGTTCGTTGCCATCTCGGACTGAGAGTTAGGAGAAGGGCGTTTATTCAACTGACAGATCGACGCACCAGGGCGAATTCATTTCATTTCATTTCAATAGTATTGGCGTATTTCATTAGCAAATGCGGAAGGGGGGGGGGGGGGGGGGGGGGGGTTAAGTTTTGATTTTCAGTGCATCTTAAGTTACTTTAATTCAATGATAAGCAAATTAGAAACTTTGACTATGACATATTTGGCAGGACAGATTAGCCGGCTGACATTGACACTGACACAGCAAGAAACAGAAAATAAGGAAACTTTCAGCGGATGGCTTACACACACACACACACACACACACACACACACACACACACACACACAGAGTGAGAGAGAGAGACAGACAGACAGACAGACAGGCAGGCCAGTAGACAGACAGTGTGTGTGTAAGCCATTCGCTGAAATTTTCCTTATTTTCTGTTTCTTGCTGTTAGGTTGTCAGTAGCGACGCTTTGCACAAGGGTTTAAAAAAAAAAAAAAGCTAAAGCCAATATGAATGTGTCACTGTCAGTGTCAGCCGGCTAATTTACCTTGCCACATAAATCACAGTGAAAGTTTCTAACATGCTTATCATTGAATTCATGTAAGTTAAGATGCGCGCGAACGCTGAAAAATGAAAACTTACTCCCCCTCCCCCTATGCAAAACGATCATCAGATTCGCATTTTTTGAACTTTTCTATGTCAGTGCAAGAGCGCTATACTTTAGTAGTAAAAGTACAATTTTCGATTTTTCATTTGATGGAAAGAGAAACTGTGTGTTTTGGTTTACACGATGAAATGAAAAAAAAATTCATGAAAAGTTAAGTAAGTACAATCAAACCTTTATCATAGACGACAGATAAGTTCCTTGATCTGAAAATGGAAACTGGATTGTTTTAAAAACAAAGTATGTCAAAAATATACGTTGCATATGCGGTCATAGCATATCAACTGATCACATTCTTCTCTGTAAATTAATGAAAAAATTCATTCCTAATACGTCTGTACAGCCTATTCAAAATGTTTTCCTGTCAGCAAGTGAAACGTATCTTTTCTTTTTGCACTTAGCTAAAAGTCCAGTTGGCAAATACTTATAATAGATAATAGTCAGAAGTGAGAGAAGAAGAGCATTTTTTTCCATTTTGATTAAGTTGACTTTCTATTTTTGTGTTATAGCTGTAGATAAGTTAATCCTTTTGACTCGTTGTGTTAACCTTTTTTTTCCTGGCCCTAATTTTTTTTTTTCGTCTAATATCAAGTAATGTGGAAACACGTAAAACAAAACAACAACAACACACATAGAGAGAGACAGACAGATAGACAGACAGCGTAAAACAAAACAACAACACCATAGAGAGACAGACAGATAGATAGACAGGCAGGCCAGCAGACAGACAGGAAGACAGATAGGCAGACAGACAGATATACGGATACAAACAGACACACAGACAGACACACAAACACACACGCATAATACACAGGCAGTCACGCACGCACGCACGCACACGCGCACACACACACACACACACACACGCACACGCACACACACACGCACGCACGCACGCACGCACAATCACACACACACACACACACACACACACACACACACACACACACACACACACACACACACACACACACACACACACTTGGGCGCGCATGTGTGCACTCACAAAACTACTTTAACAATGTACATCCATGGATTCACACACACACACACACACACAAGGAAATAAAGATGCAAGTCTCGACTGTCCATCTAGAATTACGTTGAATGCACACGTTCATTACGGATTGAAATTTATTGTTGGTATCATTTTGTTTCTGTGGTTATTTACCACAATACATCATTAGTTTCAGTTTTTCATTCTTAATTTTATTATCATTTTTTTTTTCAAATCATGGTTGGTCAAATGATGGTTTTTTCCCCCCACACGTTGTTTGCTTCTTCACTAAATTTTGCTAACAGCATTATGATTTTATAATTTCAAGATGAAGGAGTCGCCACTAAATCATGTCTTTCCGAAAGAGGAAAGGAAAAACAAGCCATATTTGCTTCGAGCCGATCCATACAAGGGCAATGAAATGTAAATTGTTTTTTTTTCTGCTTCTTAACAACACACTGGACATAAATAATCAGTTCGATTTCAACTGAAAATAGCAAATTGTAGACTTCAGAGTTGTAGGAGATGAAACCATGGGGAGATTTTTTCTTTCAGTTGTTATATTTTTCAAGAAAAACAGACATCGACCTTCGAGTTGTGCGTGATTCGTCCATTTTTCCTGATGACCCATCATGGACTTTCCTCGCCCAGAAATCCGGTTTGATTTCGCCTCGTAGCGAAAAGACATCACTTGCTTCCTGGCATAAAGTCATTTTTCGCCGACCTCTTTTACAAGTTTCATTCCTTCAGAAGGATTTTTACCGATGGCTCCAAATCTGAGGAGGGGGTTGTCTCCACTGTGTTTTGCACAACCTCTCCCTCTTAGAGATGCCCTAAACACATTCCCACTGACACTGCTGAGCTGACGACCTTGGTCTTGGCTCTTCAAATGGTCTCCAAATCAGAACATAAACACTTCCTCCGAGGTGCATTCCATGTTATGTTCCAGTCACAATAAAACATGTTCTGATAGAGTGTTGGGACTTGTGTAATGTCAGACCTAAACACTTTACAGCAGATTCCATGACAATCTTGATCAGAGAAGTCCCAGCTCATTTGATTCTTGAAATTCAGAAGACCACTTGTAGGTCTCGGGCCTCGGAAACGTTACAACTGCTCAATGATCATGAACGTCTTTGCGATTGATAAGAATGTAATTCTGGACAGATGGATGAACATTTCAACAGCGTTTTGGGAAGGCTATCCTCCACTGACGCTGAGGCCATTGCTGGCATGAACCAACGGAATCAGGTACGAATCAGGTAGCATTCGGACTTCTTTCCATGAAAAAAGCATCAGGCCCAGACAACCTCCCAGCTGAAGTTCTAAAGACGCGGACCAGTCCTTGTATAGAGGCTTACTGAGTTATTCTAAATCACATTGACTCAGGGAGTCTTTCTTCAGGAGCTCAAGGATGCTTCATTGTTCATCTCTTGGACTCCGGAGCAGCTGTCCTGGCACCCAGATTGTCCAGCATGCTGCTTTCAGCATACCGTCCGACACTTTCTGGGGGTGATGAAGACGAGTTGTTAGGATTGATGGCCAGCTCTACAACCAGCGGAGGCTCTTGTCCAGCACCACTGTGGAACAGGCATCACTGTCCGACTGCTTGTTTGCAGACGACTGTGCACAAACTGCGGCCACTTTTGGGCTCAGGAGCAGCAGAGCATGAACCGTCTCCCAGATACTAGCTTTGGACTCACGCTCAGTGCTAAGAAGACAAGAGGTCTTGTGCCAGCCTATACGGCTCTAACAGCATGTGGAGCAGGAGATCACTGTCAAGGGGGAACCCTAAAAGCTGTTGAAAACTTCATATACCTCGATGCCAACTTCTCCAGGTCTGTAAACATCATTGGCGATATCGACGCACGAACTACTGTGGCAAGTTCAGCTTTCGGGCGCCAACGACAAGGAGTGGGAGAGAAGGCTTATCAAAGTTTCCACAAAACTGAAGGTGTTCGAAGCAGTCGTACTGCCCCCCACAGTATTGTACACGTGTGAACATTAAGCAGTTTACGAGTGTCACACAAAAACGAAACAAAACCAAACGAAACCAAACAAATCCATCAAAACAAAAAAAAAACAAAAAAAAGCCCAGCTTCATTGCTTTCACACGAACAGTCTGAAAACGCTGCTGAAGATCAGCTGAACATCAAGGAGATGTAGACACAGAGAGTTCCTTTCAACCTGAGCCGCTAAGAATCCACATGGGTTGGCCATCATCTACTACATGCATGAGACGCCATCTTCCTATGACGTTTCTCTGGCGTGAACCGGTGGAAGGCAAACGTTCACAGCGAAAACAAACAAACAAACAAACAAACAAAAAAACGTGCTTCAAGGACACTCTCGGGGCTTCCCTAAAGAGCTTTTGCATGACCAAGAAGACAGTGGGAAAACAGCCGCCTAGAGCTGCCCCACCAGGTTGAAGATGCAGCAGCAGGGATGCTGCCTGTTATGAACAGTACAGGATAGCTGAGGTCCTGAGAAGTCATGAGCTTTAAGAGTTCAGGGTCACTTTGTCCTGGAATTCAGTGCCATGTCCACAGACCATTTTTGTTGTTGTTGTTGTTGTTGTTGTTGTTGTTTTTTTTTGTCTGACTTACTGGAGAGTGATCATCCATGACCCCCGTCAGATTCATAAGCCAGCGTCGACCCGTTACCGCTCAGTCCGCTTCAGTGTTTTTTTTCCTTTTTTTTTCTTTTTTTTTTTTTTTTTCTTTTGTTTTGTTTTATCCTTTGTCATCGTCGACTGCGACAGACCAACTGTGATGTGTGTGTGTGTGTGTGTGTGTGTGTGTGTGTGTGTGTGTGTGTGTGTGTGTGTGTGTGTTGTCAGTACAACACTATGTTAATCTGACAGTAAATGGTTTCAGTCAGTCAGTCAGTCAGTCAGTCAGTCAGTCAGTATGTGTGTGTGTGTGTGTGCGTGCATGCGAATAGATGTATGATCATACACTGTTGGAAACTTTTTAGCTATGTGTATTCACTTAGTGAATACTTAGGGAAATGTTTGAAAGCAAAAATAGAACGAAAACAAACAAAGAAACAAATAGATCAAGAAATAAATACGTTAATAAACGACCAAATGAATGAATGAATGAATAGATATAAATGAATCAATGAATGAATATTTAGGAACATTTAGGAAGGGGTGGGGGTGGGGTTCAACGACTGGGTTTTCCATGTATCAGACGTACGCATTGTCCCCATGTGCTGTGCTTGTCAGGTCTCTAGCAGAATAACAGTCACAAATAAGCAATAAACAAATAAACAGCAACAGTTTAGTCATTTAATGCTCTGCATGTCCAAAATCATCGACTGGTGTACAAGGTATATACATACAGCAGGAAGATTTAATATCTGTCATTTCATTTTTTTTTTTTTTTTTTTTTTGGCTTGTTTGTATTTGCTTACTCATTATTTCTATCATGCTGTGTGTACTGCAGTGTATTCACAATACAAACTGGTGCAGTATGTTCGATACTCACTGCAAGAATTCTCTGGACACAAAAACTGTGCTCAAATAAAGAAAAAAAACACCCCCACCAGAGATGAAGCACACACTCCCTTCGCTGGTCCATTTCTATGGGAACAACCAAGAGACGCGAGCTACTTACCAGTACAACGTGACCGCGCGTCCCCCGACTCATTTTGAATGTGTTCACGCGGCCTTCTGGTTCCCAGTGTTCTTGCGATGCAACGGCGTGTTTGACTGTCCTTACAAAGATGATGAGGCGAACTGCCAGACTTACTCCTGCCCTGGGTACTTCCGTTGTCGTCAGTCCAGGGTGTGTCTGCACCCAGATCATGTGTGCGACGGCAGGAACCAGTGTCCTCAGCACGACGATGAATGGTATTGCTCCTTGTCCTGTCCTGACCCGTGCTCCTGTGAGGGCCTGGCTTTCACCTGTAAACAGGCGTTTTCCCGTGGAGGCTTTCCCAGAGGTTCGGTATCTAGACCTGTCTGACAGTGGGATGAAAGCACAACGTTTGTTTGATAATCGAATGCTGGTGTATCTGGATATGAGGCGTTGCAATCTAACTCAGCTGCTCCTCCTTCCAGAACTTCCAAACCTGAGGATTCTCGATCTCAGCCACAATCAGCTGAACTCTGTTTCGTTGAGAACTCTGAAGAAAATCAACAATCTGAATTATTTGGCTCTGGCAAACAACCCTCTGACTTCTTTGTTTCCGAGCGGATCGAATGAGAGTTTGACGTTTCCACGTCTCAGAACCCTGAACATGGCATCAGTGGACATATCCAGTCTGGACCTCAACAACCTTCAGCCTTTCACGGGACTCGTTGTCCTCAACCTGTCCGGCAGCAGCACGCAGACAGAGGCGACCAGACGATTGTCAGTGAGATGATACAGCACCAACACACGGCTGTTGAAGAAGATGAATAAGCTAGAGAAACTGCAGACTGACAGTTTTAAGCTGTGCTGTGCTCAGGCCTTGCCAGACCATTTTGACATGACGAATTGTAATGCTCCCCTTCCCATTTTCTGCACCTGTGATCGTCTCCTAGGAGCTAAGACGCAACAGGTTCTAATCTACCTTCTAACCACAATCAGCATTTTAGGTAATGGGCCTGTTTTCGTGCTGCTGGCCTGGAATAATGAAAGAAAAGACACAATCAAGTCATTTGTGGCTCACCTGTGTGGTTCCAAATTTCTGATGGGGGTGTACCTATTGATACTGTGTGTGGTCGACCAGGTGCACAGCGGCTCTTATCTGTGGGAGGACACGGCTTGGAGGTCTAGTGTCTTTTGCAGAAGTTTAGCGTTCATATTCCTGCTGTCCTGTGAGGTACCCGTGTTCTTGAATGTCATCATGACCCTAGAGAGATGCGCGGTTCTTGCATCTCGGAAGAAGGCTAGCTACCAGTGGAGGAAGAAGGTGACTTTCTTTGCCTGTAGTTTGGCGTGGCTGGCAGGAATGTGTCTCTCTCTGGATTCCCGACCGTCCCCTCAGACAAAGCGTTTAACCAGACAAGTCTTTGCGTTCCGTTGTCAGTCCCAGGGGATCAGCCAGGGGGACATGACTACGCCTTCAGTCTGCTGGTCGTGCTGAACACCACGTTGATGGCAGTGACGGGGGCAGGGCAGACCTACATCTACACCAAAGGTCTACGGCAACCCTTTCACTGTTTCTGGTCAGTGATGACAAGGCTCGCGCCCTGAACGCCGCTCGTCGGGTCATCACTGTGGCGGTGACAGACGTCTGCTGCTGGTGGTGGCTCGTGACGCTGTGGGCTGCTCTGACGTCACAAGGAGTATGGGCTCCCGGCGGTGTGTTTTTCTTCGCTGTCTGTTTTTTTTTTATTTTCGTCAGTGCAACTCTGACGCCCTACTTATATTTGTTTTAAACGGGGTGTTAGAACGCCAAAGACAAGTGCAGACAGAACGAGTTTTGAAACGTCTGAGGTTTCAGCTTAAAAATCAATGACGGCAAGCGTCAAAAGTGAGATATGTGACACTGCAACCCGAATGAAAAAGTAAATATCTTCGCCTGTTTGCGTTAAATGGAAATCGCTCTCTCTCTCTCTCTCTCTCTCTCTCTCTCTCTCTCTCTCTCTCTCTCTCTCTCAGCGTGGTGTGTATACATGTGTGTTTGGAGGGTGGGGGTGGGTAGGGGTGGGTGGGTGGAAGGGGGTTGATTGGATGGAGGAGACAGCTTTTGTTGTTGTTTTTGCTTCTTTTTCTTCAGTATGACAACAAAAAACACATACATGGTTTACTGTCAATACCATTCCAGTGTTTAAATACGGTTATGGATATTTATGTCACGATCGGAATCAACAAATCAATGATTCCGAAACTGGTTAAATACTTCCTTTAAAGAATCCAAACGAAACCACCAAAACGGGCAGAATGAGATAGATAGATAGATAGATAGATAGATAGAGAGAGAGGAAGAGAGAGAGAGAGAGAGGGAGTAGAGAGGAGGGCCCGGGGAGGGAGAGAGGGTTATGAGAGAGGAAGGAGAGAGAGGATGAGAGAGAGGAGGAGGAGAGAGAGATAGAGAGGAGAGAGAGAGGAGAGGAGAGATAGAAAAAGAGGAGGAGAGGAGAGAGGAGAGAGGAGAGCTGGAGAGGGAGGAGAGAGAGAGGGATGAGATGAAGTAGAGAGAGATGAAGAGGGAGAGGGAAAGAGAGAGAGAGGGAGAGAGAAGAGAGAGAGAGAGAGAGAGAGACAGACAGACAGACAGACAGACAGACAGGGACAGAGACAGAGAGAAAGAGCGATTAAGAGAGAAATGGGGAGAGAAGACAGGGACAGAGACACAGAGCGAGAGACACAGAGAGAGGGAGAGAGAGAGAGAGAGAGAGAGGAGAGGAAGACAGACGAGCCAGAGAGAGAGAGCTGGTCAGCCCCAGCCAAAGGTGACCCAGTACACACAGAGCCATCAACACGGCACAGACCCTCTGTCGAGGACACACCCCCACTGGCTGGTCACAGACAATCTATAACAGGCGAGTCGATAAGAAAAGGCGACATCATGTCTAGTGTGGAAAACCAGGCCGTCAGCGGAGAACGATTAAGTATAAGACATACCAGGCAACACAAAAAAGAGTTCTCTTTGCTTGTGTTGTATGTCGCTAACAGAATAGAAGGACTCTCAGTTTGGGACAACGTGTTTGTTAGGGACAGAACTCTGACCAGCAGCGCTCGTAAGACAAATGAGCTGGTCAACGTCTGGACACACTTCGGAAAAAGCTGAGTCGACCAGAGGAGAGGAAGATTGTGACCACTGTTCAAAGTGAGTTCGATACAATTCTTTATGTCAGTTTCGAAAGTGAGGTGACCGCAAGCGAAATTTGAAACACATTTTAGAATAATTCGTAGTAATTCGTAGTGAATCCCCCCCCCCCCCCCCCAAAAAAAAAAAAGACAAATCACAAGACAAAACACAAGGTGCTTCGACCTCTAAGATTTTCTTCAGGTAAGAGAAACACAACATTCAGAACAATGAAAACGAAGAGCGAGCATTCACTTATCTTCTCTCTCAAATTCGGTGCATAATAGGCGTTGAATGGAAAGGAATGAAAAAAAAAAAGTTTGAATGAAAAATGTTTTCATTCGATGCCCATCTTGCGCCGAATAGGAGAAGATAAGTGATTGCTCGTTCTTTGTTTTGCGTTGTCCTGAATGTTGTTTATATTGCCTGAGAAGACCTGTGAGGTCGAAGAGCGTCGTGTTTTGCCTTCTTATTTGTTTGTCCTTGTTTACGGCGGACTCACTAGGCAATATTCTTTAAAAGGGGGAAAAAAAAAGTGGTTTTTTTTTTTTGTTGTGTTGTGTGTGTGTGTGTGGGGGTGTGGGGGGGGGGGAGGGGGGGGGGGGGGGGGGGGGTGGGGGGGGGGGGGGGGGGGGGGGGGGGGGGGGGGGGGGGGGGGGGGGGAGGGGTAGAGGGGGGGGGTGGGGGGGGGATGACGTTACATTGTTGCTGTATTTGTTCCTGACGGTTTTCACGCTGCTATTTATGGTTATTGTTTTCAAGTCGTTTTTCTTTTTTTGTCCAAGATTAAATTTCAAAATATAAAAAAACAGTTTTTTTAAATAATTCCACTGTATAACGTGGTAAACACGACGCGTTTCGACCTCTTTGTTCTTCTTCCGGCAAGAAGAGATCACATTCAGGACCAAAACGAAGAATGGGCATTCCACGTATCTTCCCGAGTTGGGCGCAAGATGGGCTTTATCGCCCAGCCGGTCACGAGGGTCCCATTTGTCTGGTCATGTATGAGCCAGCACGTATCACAAATTCCACAACCTGAAGACAGTTCAGAAAACAGTGACTCAGTTGTCAGCGGTAGTCTCTGCACCGACGTCTTGACGAGTTTTTAAAGGGACCCTCGTGCTCCGCTGAGAGACAGGTAGTTTTGTCTTCATGTAGCGTTATTTTGTTGTTTACATTCCCTCGATGCCAGGACGCAAGAGAATTTTCGGGTGGTATATAGACACTCAGGGGGACTAATGGCCGAAAGGGCTAAGGCGTTATTATCTTGTTCCAAGTTCCCATTCCAGACAGACAAGCTAGAAGAAATTTGTTTTTCTGAGTTGATACCGGGGCTGTACTACAATATAGCAGAGAAAAAAAACAAGTGCAGGTTAACAGTTTTTCCATCATTATGGCAACGTGTTGGCAAGAATTCGAAAAAAAAACAAATTGAACATAGAGGAAACGGGAATATTCGTGTATATATATATATTACACATTTGAAAACCTTTTCCTAGCTGCATGAGGAATCCATTGTAAATTTCTCCCGAAGACAGATTTATATATCCATTGCAAACTCTCTCCAAAGACAGATTGCAAATTCTCTCCGAAGACAGATTTAAATGCAGTTCTCCCAAACTCTCCCAAAGACAGATTGCAAATTCTCCCGAAGACAGATTCATATGCAATTCTCCCGAAGAAAATTTATATGCATTGCACCCATTGAAACACAATTGATTATGTTTGTTCTCTTGGTGTCAAACAGAGACACACCACAATCCGTAATACCGTGGTGTTAAAACCAAGGGTTAAAAAAAAAAAGAATCCAACAGCACTCCCAAAGCAGCCAGTGAAAGATAGTAAACATAACAAAACGAAAGTGTGGAGAGAAAAAAAAAGTTGCTGAAAAAAACTAAAAACATTATATAAACAATTTGAAATGTAGGGGACAATTTTTTAGCCTATGCTTGAGGATCCATTTAAGAATGCAAGGGAGATAAAAAGATATGGAACAGTCTGAGTGGTCAGCAAGTTAATATCTGTGCCGTTCAAGTCGTCTTCTTGTCCTTCGGATGAGTCTTTAAACCGAGTCCCAGAAGCGTAAATGCAAGCATACAACAACAACAACAACTACAACAACAAAACAATATCACGCACTTTCAATTCCATTCCATCTTTGGGAGAAGAGAGTCGTGCGCCAGTGGGGAAGAATGTCATGAAAGTAAAACGAACGCACATTGGTGCCGTGTTTACACATTGCCTGAAGATGGAGTGTGGCTGCCTTAACGTTGAGACTAAAACAGTGGCATATGGAAGTGAAACGTATTGGTGTGTCGTATTCAGACATATACCCGAAGACAGAATAGAACTACCTCAATGATCGGATGAAACAGTTGCATATGAGAAAGTAACACGTATGCATAATTGGTGTCGTGCGAAGACGTATTCCCGAAAACGGAAAGTAGCTACTTTACTGGTGGGGCTTAAAAACAGTCGCATTTTGGCCAGCCTACAAGTGTTGTAGTCGAGAAATGCAAAAAACCAGGCAAAAAACAAGAGAAAATAACAGGTAGGCACCATAGAGAGAAAATAATAGGTAGGTACTATAGAGAGAAAATAGCAGGTAGGCACCATAGAGAGAAAATAACAGGAAAATAACCTTACCCCATTTCCTCTCTTCCTCTCCACCTTTCCTTCCTTGTTTATATGAAATACCATTCATAATAACAATTGATAAGAGTTAACTTTAGTAAGAAACGCTATTGTTAGTACTGACATCCCCAGGGCCATCGCCACGAAGACTGTTACCACGGCAACCATGGTGCTTAAGAATCCTCTAACCCACTCTCCTTTCTCTCCATAGTACAACTGCTATTGCCTTATTATCACCAAAAGTAGTAGCAATCCCGTCTTAACTTATTATTATTTATTATTTCAATATTTTGACCTTTATTAGTGTTCCTATCAGTAATATAATTATCATCATTACTATCTTGACTCACACATTATCTCCCTTCTAACAGCCTCATTTTCATTCAACCCGTACCTTGCGCTGAAGAAAGCTAAGTGACAAATTCGTTCATTTCTTTTGTACTATTTGTTTGTGTCTTACCTGAAGAAGACCTAAGAGGTCGAAACGCGTCGTGTTTTTTTTCTTGTGACTCGTTTGTACACGTTTCTCTTGGCGGTTCGCTAACATTTATTCAAGATTTGTTCAGTAAGACACGTTGAACATTCAAGGTGATAATCTATATTGAACATTCAAGGTGGTAATCTATATTGAACATTCAAGGTCATAATCTATATTTGGAACAGATGACGCGCTT
>JADBJO010002926.1:140000-142500 GCA_016801955.1 Conus betulinus | reverse complement strand
TGAGTCTGTATACGACTGTCGATATTCATGCCCTTATCTGGAGTGGTGTCGTGTCGTTCCCTGGGCAACCTATACACGATTGGTTGTAGTCAGGGTGTGGCCTTGTCAGTTTCATGGTGTCTGTCACCTCTAGGTGTCGTCTGCCTTTTTGACTATCTAGTTCAGTTGTTTTGCGACTCCTGGCTCGAGACGGAGGTCTGATCCAGTGTCTGGTGAGGCAGTTTTTGCCACTTGGTTTAGTGGGCTGCCTGGAAGTCCATCGGCGGGTCCTGGTGACAGCTCGGAGTTCCTTGGAGAAGTAGTCGGTGTTTTTCGGTGCTGCCTACAGCTTCCACGCATTTCAAGGGAGCGCGGGCCTGGTGCTGCTTTGGCGGGTGTTCGTCTTGTGTCGTCTTCGTCGTCATCGTAACTCCAGGTGAGAAGCGAGGGGCAGGCTGTTCGTTAAAGAAGGGAGTGAAGGTAGATGATTTTGGGTTGAAATGTGTTGAAGTGTGATTTAGTTTAGTGTGAAAAGAAGAGAGAGAGAAGAGAGAGAGAGAGAGAGAGAGAGAGAGAGAGAGAGAGAGAGAGAGAGAGAGAGAGAGGATTTTACGGAGCCGTAAATCGCGCTGGCTTGTAGTCCTGGTGACAGCTCGGAGTTGCTTGGAGAAGTAGTCGGTCGGTGTTTCGGTGCCTGCCTACAGCTTCCACGCATTTCAAGGGAGCGCGGGTTTCCCCGGCCTGGAGCTGCTTTGGCGGGTGTTCGTCTTGTGTCGTCTTCGTCGTCATCGTAACTCCAGGTGAGAAGCGAGGGGCAGGCTGTTCGTTAAAGAAGGGAGTGAAGGTAGATGATTTTGGGTTGAAATATGTCGAAGTGTGTGATTTAGTTTAGTGTGGGGAAAAAAAAAAAAAAAAAAAAAAAAAAAATATATATATATATATAGAGAGAGAGAGAGAGAGGATTCACGGAGCCGTAAATCGCGCTGGCTTGTAGTTAAGGGGGAAAGGAGTGAGAGGGAGGTGTCGTGAGAGGTTATTGTCATCCGCGCGCGTGCGCCAAATGTCGGTAAGCGCGGGGGGGGGGGGGGGGGGGGGGGGGGGGGGGGGGGGGGGGTTTTATTGTATTGTGTTTTTTTGGTGATTATTGCAAGTTGAAATTGATTAGGCGTTTGCTTAATCACGTATGGCCCAGCAGGGGGGCGCCGTCCCGTCGCTGTGCTTTTATTAGTATGTTTGGGTTTGCGTTACTAGTTCAGCGGCGGCGAGCGCTTCTGCTCTCCGGTGTTGTTGCTGGTGTTGAATTATGTGGCATTCTTTTTATATGCATTAAAGGGAAAAAAAAAAAAAACCCAGTAATTTATTTATGGCATTATGTGGTTTTATTTGGGTATATACTATTTGATGTATGTTAATTGGGATGTGATATAATATGATGTTGGTAGGGTGGCATGTGAAGGATGGTTTGTAATATGGATAGTATTATTAATTGATTTTGTTTGATTTTGATATTGTAGAATAAGGAGAAAGTTAAGGTGTTTATAATTGGAAGTTAATAACTGTTTGTTTTTGTGCATTTTTTTTTTCTGGATATTGTAGATTGATTTAGGTATTGTTTGATGGAATTGTGAGGGCTAGGTTGGGTTGTAGTTAGTTTTTGACGGCTTGAATGCCTTGGTCGAAAGTGGAATTGCGAAGATAATGTGTTATGGTTTTGGTGTGCTTAAGACATTAATTGCGGGTCAGAGTAGTTATGAAATTATTTATTTCCAGGTATCGACATGGTTTAATTTTTTTTTTGTTGCTGCATCCTCCGGTCTGGGGGCATCGTGGGTATTGCTGTCGTCGTCGGTGTAGCTGACCTCTAGGTCATCGTCACAGACGACCGGGAGGGGTCGAAAGCATCCTTCGAGCGTCGAAGCTTCCCTTCCTGCTGTTGAGATCGGCTGAGCTGCTGAGCCCTTCGTCGTCTTCAGTTTGTGTGACGGTGTTTTTTGAAATTAGTGACTTTGTGTTGAATTTAGAGACATTATTGATTTGGCATTGTTCGGAGCTTCATCTACCATGGCATCAAGACCTCAGTGACAGTGTGGTCACCAGTGCCCAAACTGTAAATGCCCGCGAGGGAAGGGAAAGAGTTGAGGTGAGAAAATTGATTGTCAAAAAAAAAAAAAAAAAAAAAAAAAGAAAGAAAGATGGTTCGAGCGTGTGAAGGGTGAATGGTATTGTATATGAGCTGGCTGATTATATATATATATATATATATATATATATATTTGGATATATTTGTATATGTTGTGTGGAGGGGGAATTGTAGTGAATTTTTTTTTTTTTTTTTTGAGGGGGTGTTGTTGTGTGTCCCCTTAGTAGTTTGTATTGGGGCACTTTGGGTCTGTAGGCCATCCTTCCCCTCTGTATGACCCAGCCCCAAGTTACCACGCGATACCCCCTGTAGTATCCTTGGTCCGATATTAACCCTGTGTGGGCTGGGGTCCTTTGAGGCTCCCCGGATCTGGAGGTGGGG
>JADBJO010002926.1:122500-125000 GCA_016801955.1 Conus betulinus | reverse complement strand
ACGTTTGTTTTAACTCTTCCATCGTATGGGGGGTTGTACCATATGATTTCCTTTTCCTGTTCTTCTTGTGTCTGCTCATATCATTTCCTGGGTCATAGTGTAATTTGTAGTTGTAGCCACTTTGGTGTAACGCTTCTTGGTATTCAGCTGCAGTGTTGTTAAATACTGTTTCATTACATGACAGATTAGATAATCTCTTGTTTATGCCTCTAGGTATCGTTTTGAGTATGGAAGGTGGGTGATTACTTTTGATATTTACATAGACAGGTGTGTCATTTGGTTTTTGTATGGTTTAAATGTATGTTGGTTGAGGTCTAACGTGATGTCTAAATAATTCACTATCTTTTTGTTAGCTTCTGTGGTGATTTTTAAATTTTGGCGTGGAAGATTTTGCACAATTCTTTTTTCTTTTTTTCAATGTTTCTAGGGCTATCACTCAGTGCAGCGAGGCCATCATCTCTGTACAGTCCAATTTGTTTTCCAAGTTTATTTTGAATGTTAGATAGCATGAATAGTCCGACAAGTTCGCAGGTTTCGGCACCATCATACGATCCCATAGTGACATCAAAAGTTGAACTTTTCCTGGTGTTCTTGGTCCAAGTCTCGTTTTTGCTGTGGAGTAAAGTTTTCTTTTGTATGGAAAATGATTTCCATTTCTAACCCTGATATTTCAGTGTATTTGTTGGCAAATTTTATAGCTTTGGCGAGCAGCTCTTCATCTATAGACGGATAAAAATCTACTACATCAAATGTTATAAAGACTGTGTTTTCTTGCTTGTTGAGGTTTTTAAACCATTGTATAACTTCATATGTATTTTTCCAGAGGTTAAATTCGGTGTTCTCTCTTATGTTTTTTATGGTTTTCTCTAAAATGCTTTTACTGATTTTTCCTAATTCGGATTTGGATGGGTTTATCAATCTACAAGTTGGGTTGTTCAAAAAATTAGGTTTATGGTCTTTGAGTGTTATAAAAAGATGCCGCTCCCAACCCGGTTGAGCACTTTTTTAAAGTTATTGTTGGTTAGCAACACAATTATATATATATATATATATATATATATATGTATATACACACATAGGCACGCACACAAACACACACAGGCACGCACATATTCAAACGCACTAAGTCACACACACACACACACACACACACACACACACACACACACACACACACACACACACACACACACGTACACATAATTATATATTCTTACATACACAAACGCACAAACACACTCAAACAAACCTACAGCCGCACGGACACGCACATTTATAGAAATCACACACACACACACACACACACACACACACACAACACACACACACACACACACACACACACACACACATATATATATATATATACACACACATAGGCACGCACACAAAAACACACACAGGCACGCACATATTCAAACGCACTAAGTCACACACACACACACACACACACACACACACACACACACACACACACACACACACACACACACACACACGTACACATAATTATATATTCTTACATACACAAACGCACAAACACACTCAAACAAACCTACAGCCGCACGGACACGCACATTTATAGAAATCACACACACAACACACACACACACACACACACACACACACACACACACACACACACACACACACACACACACACTAACACACACACACACACACACACACACACACACACACACACACACACACACACACACACACACACACACACACACGCTAACGCTACCACCACCACCACCACCACCATATCACCATCAATTTATCTCCATGTACACACCTCAGAGCAAACAGATAACCAGACAGATACGTCATAACAGTCTACAAATTGGACATTCAGCAAACAATCAAGGTGACCCCCAACTGATAAGAAGAGAATATAGCCATCACGGCCATATTGGACGTGCATGTGGCATGTGTCATGGAGTCGGGGGGCAAGGGGGGGGAAGGGAGCGGAGGTGACCCCCCCCCCCCCCCTGTCCCCTACTCCTCTTCACATGACATGTTATGAAGTAGTTTCCGTAGCCTACTGGCCCGTAGGGGGCGATAAACTGACCGTCAGAGGTTCATCGTGTCGTGGGGGGGGGGGGGGGGGGGGGGGGGGGGGGGGGGGGGACAGGCACGATGAAAGGTGAAACCCGTCCACGTCATTCAGCAGCCTTTAAATTTCCCGGAACTGCTTCGAGTTATCGACATTGTTTGTCTCTGTCAGCCAGTCTGTTTTGAGTTGTCGACATTGTCTCTGTCTGTCTGTCTGTTTGTCTGTCTCTTTTGAGTTGTCGACATTGTTTCTGTCTGTCTGTCTGTCAGTCTGTTTTGAGTTGTCGATATTGTCTCCTCCATCTGTCTGTCTGTTTCATATGAGACTAGCTTAAGAAAAAACCGTGACTGATAAAGTTAATCTGGCACACACACACACCACCACACACACACACACACACACACACACATACATATCACACACACTCACAAAGAGACA
>JADBJO010002926.1:110000-112500 GCA_016801955.1 Conus betulinus | reverse complement strand
GATCTGATACTCTGTTTCTCTGTTTTTTATATTCATCTACTTTTTTTTTGCGGTTTTAAGTGCATCCCTTAGTGCCATTTCTATAATAATGTCTTTTGTCAGCCAGCTGGGAAGTACTCTGTGTTTTTTACCCTTTTTCTTCTAAGTGGGAGCATGTTTATCAACGATTGAGAGAAAGATATTATACCAGGTATTATACGCTTCATTTGGATCTGTGTAATTGAGTACACTGTAGAAAGGAGCTAAGCTTAAGTCGAGGAAAAATTCATCCTTGCTGAATTTTTTGAAGCAGCGATATTGAATGGTTGTGTGGCCTTTATTCTGTTGCTTTGGAAGTTTACAAGACCAAGTGCAAAATGAGACAGTGGTCGCTTATGCTTTTGTTGCCCACAGTTACATTGGATACCATGGCTTTGTTGTTCGTGTAGATATGATCCAGCAATGTAGAAGATGTCTTTGCGATTCTAGTTGGATTATGAATAAGCTGATGCAAGCCAAAGAGTGTGGTGGTCGCATCCCAGGCATGCCGTTTTAACAGATCAATGTTAAAATCACCGAGAAGAATGACATTTGGATAGCTCTTATATACCTCATCCATCATGCGTACAAAGTTGTCATACCAGAGGAAGGTGGCAGCGGGGGATTCCTATACATATATCCAACTAGAGAAGAGGGGCCGAGTTGGAGGGTTTTACCTGCAGCCACATGCATTCAACATTATCAGGCTCAAGGTCATGCCGCCTTTTTGTACAGTGAGAGCGATGCTTTGATGAATGTATATTCCGAGTCCTGTTTCACCAGAGTGATGTGCATCGCGTCGGACAAAGTTATAGTTAGTTATGGATAAAGCTGTATCAGTGAAACGGGAGTCAAGGCGAGTTTTCACTAAGACCAAGCATATGAATAGAGGGGATTCGTTTAGGAGAAAACAGATATCATGAATCTTATTTGGTAGATGATAAACATTTAGGTGACCAAGCGTAATCCAGTATCAGTATTAATTACATTACAATGGTCCATTGTATTAATTCAAGAGCAAAGTCCTGTGCAATAAAACAAAATAGATATACTGTTACAACAACAATTAAAAATATAAAAATCAGCAATTATAAAATATCCAAGAACACACAAAGTCCAAAAAGAAGGGCAATGAAGTTCAGTCCAAAGGACAATCCAAGTATGTGTATGATAACAATATTCAGGAAAGTATGACCAACCAAGAAAATGTCGCTTTCAAGCTGTCCGGGTCACAGTAGTACAGTCATCCACAGTAACTAAGCAATACAGGGGGGAACAAGACTCACAGGGTTGGGGGGGGGGGGGGGGGGGGGGGAGGGAGGAGGAGTCAGCGCGTGGTGGGAAGGTGGAGGTGAGACGGAGCAAGCAGGAGGGAAAGAAGACACGACTGGGGGGGGAGGGGGAGGGGGTGGAGCTGAACGGCAGGGGATGGGTTAAATTTGGGCGGGACACCGGCCTGTATACAATGAGTACACGTTCTTGTTACAGAATAACCCTTATTTATAATGATTACTCAACACAAAAAAATAGGAAGTTATTTACTTCTAAAGGCAAAAAAAACAATCAATGTCAGGGGAAGTAACTGAAAACAGGAGCAAATCATAAACAATAAAAACTACCATATTGAAATACCAAACCCATAATATGCATGTAGTTTTACTCATTAGAAATGAAAAGTACACCATGCATTTAATTTTCGCATCTAATTTTAGAGCATAAAAAATGTACATGGCTAAACTTCTCAGAATCAATTCATTTTCAGAGTGCAACAAATGAATCAAACATCTTTTATCTAAATATGATGGACAGTATCTTCGTATATATTTTTCGCGTAAACATGCATATTTTGGACACTCAAACAGGAAATGAAATTCGTTTTCTAATTTCCCGCAAAAATGGACAATTTTTAGACTTCTCATTATACCAGTTGTTAATATTTAAGTCACATAAACCTAACCGAAATCTTGACAATGCATAACGAAATTTACTAATTGTTATAAATGTAAGATACTTTTCAGTTTGAAAAATAGATTTAAAAGATCTATATGTATCAAATCGATCACTATCAAAGAGTTTTGCATGCCAATCTTGCATGAAACAGTCCATCATTCGCTGCTTAAGTTCCTTCATGAACAAAAATTCATTTCCGACGCCCCCATTTATCCAAAAACTTCCGAGAAAACCATAGAAATCAAAACACTTTTTAACAGAATACGACCAGTTATGGCAGTTAATATGCCCACGTGAAAATTCGGGAATCTTGTTCATAATCATAAAGTAAGCCTGCTTTGGAAATCTCTCATTAGGCATATTTTGAAGTTTAAACCAGTATTTTATAGATCTGAGTGTGCTGTCAATACTTAAAGGATAACGGCCAGTTTCACCATAAATCATTGTATTGGACTTTTTGGACTTACTCCTAATAAACGTTTACATGCAAACAAATGGACTGATTCTATTGACTGAAATTTTGTTTGTCCCC
>JADBJO010002926.1:92500-105000 GCA_016801955.1 Conus betulinus | reverse complement strand
GAACAGTACTGATATTCATCATTTACTGGTGTTAAAGAACAGTGATGCTAATCATGTATAGGTACCTGAGGGCATTGATATTCGCTATTTACTGGTGTCTGAGAACAGTACTGATATTCATCATTTACTGGTGTTTGAGAACAGTTCTGATATTCATCATTTACTGGTGTTTGAGAACAGTACTGATATTCATCATTTACTGGTGCTTGAGAACAGGACTGATGTTCATCATTTACTGGTGTTTGAGAACAGTACTGATATTCATCATTTACTGGTGCTTGAGAACAGGACCGATATTCATCATTTAGATTTACAGAAATCAGAGGATAGTCACAATCAGTAAAGATGCATTTAAGGACAGCCACAGTAAAATGTGTTGGTGTTTGAAAAGACGCATTGAATATGTAGGTTAAACAGGACAGTCACTTTCAACATGTACGTATTTGAAGACAGTCACATTCATGTTGTGCGTCTTAGAAGTGTCATATGAAACATGTAGGTATACATTGAAAAGAAACAAGTAATGTGTAGCTCTAAGCGCTCAGAAACATTCAGAATGTACGTGTCTTAGAACAGTCACGTTAAATATATGTAGGTGTTTGAAGACACACTAAATACCGAGGTATCAGAGGACACTCACATTGAAAATATGGATACCTGAGCAAAATCACATGCCAAGACATTGAAATGAGAACAGTCTAATTGAACTGCAAGTATTTGATAACAGTTAAACTGAACAATCTCCTTGTTTGAAGACAGTCTCGTGCAGCATGTATGCACTTGAAGACGCTCACATTAGCTCAGCATGAAGCCATTTCACGACTATCATATTAACCATGCAGATAGCTAAGGACAATTGCTTTAACTATGTAGATATTTGACGACAATCCCGTTTAATATGCAGGTTCTTGGAAGACAGTCACTCGAAATATGCAGGTAATGAAGACACTCAACATAAATGTGTCGGTGATTTAAGATGTATGTATATTTGAAGACGGTCACGCTGATCATCAGATGTTTGAAGAAGGTCATGCATTAATGTGCAGTTACATGATGAAATTCACGTCAGATATGTAGATATTTTGAAGACAGTCACATTAAACATGTAGATGTTTTCAGAAAGTCCACATATTAACATGCAGAAATCTAACGACATTCACATTCAATGTGTAGATATTTTAAGACAGTGTCATTAGATATGTGGGTTTCTTCAGACAGTCAGTCACATTAGATGTGCAGCATTTGAGGACATTGCATTAAATATGTACATATCTGAGGACAAGAAGATTAAAACAGATAGGTAGTTGAAGGCCCATCATATTTCGTCGGTATACGTCGGTATTAGAGAACAGTAATACGAAATGTGTACCTTTTTTTTTTTTAAAACCCGTCTTATTAAATAGGTAGGTATTTGTGAAAAGTCACACTAGATACGAAGTTACATCACATGGGAATATCTGGACACTTCCACTAGGTATGTATGTTTTAGAACAGCCACATGAAATATGTAGGTATCCAAAGGCATAGCAATAGACATGTAAACATCTGAAGATAGTCAAGAGTAAATACGTATGCATCTGGGGACAGCCACATCTTACTGGTAGGTACTCAATGACTGTCATATTGATATGAATACTTTATTATCTCAAAAGATGAGAAATTAAGATAGGTGCATATAAGCAGTATCACAAGAAACATGCATGATACAAGAATCATCACGATCGAGTGGCCACTTGTATAATTTACATGTACAGTCCAACACCCCCACCCTCCAACACACACACACACACACACACACACACACACACACACACACACACACACACACACACACACTCACACTCACACACACGCACACACACATTGTAATCATTTGAAAAAACTCATACACATGCGCATACACACAAGCACACTCAAAGGCTTACATTCACAAGCAAATATATATACACACACACAAGCACAAATTTATATGCAAATACACATATCTTCACATAAGCACACACACCCTCAACACACACACACACACACACACACACACACACACACACACACACACACACACACCCGTCTCGAAGCTATTTGAGGACAGTCATCATATAGGTATTTGTAAACAGTTATGAATATGTAAGTATTTCTGGGCATTTACGATAAACATTTAAGTATTCGGGGACAGACATGTTCAGCAAACAGGAATTTTACACCTGCTCTCTCTCTCTCTCTCTCTCTCTCTCTCCTCTCTCTCTCTCTCTCTCTCTCTCTCTCTCCCCTTCCCTACGGGTATTTGAAGACTGCCATGTTGAAAACATATTGTATTTTTTTTTTGGTCACAGACTTGTTAGACATTTTTTTCTTTTATCAAGACTCCCGTTTCAAATTGCTCTCGCACTTGTCAAGTTAACGTTTACTTTTGAAGGCTAAGTGTGTCTGGACTAGACGCTGTCAATTAAGACAACATCCCATGCGATACTACCACATTAAGCAGAACATCACCTCTATGGGCTGTCTGCTGTCTTTGAAGATGTGTTTGTCACACAGTGTCGACCATAATCTGTCCAGACATTCTGATTAGCATACTACGGAGACTGATATGTGGACACTAATAGGCTTTCTTCTGATCTTTACCCCCCTCCCCCCCCCCCAACCCTCCGTCTCTGTCGGGATCGGTATTGTATAGCCCTGACTGACAATGATTTGTTGTTCATGTACACGTGACTTGATTATGATAACAAATGGAAGAGTGAAGTCAGCAAGACCCCCCACCCCACCCCTTCCAACCTTCCCTTCCCACCCTTCCCCCGACCTCCGTTACCCTTCCTCGTTTCACCCCCCCCCCTCCCCCCCCCCCCCCCCCCCCTTTTTTTTTTTCTTTCTTATCGTTTCCAGTTCCACCGGGTCCACACCAACATGACACTGGGAATTCGGATAGTTTCCTAAACCTTAATGAGAGGACCTTAGTGAGCAGAAACTCCAGGGAAAACTGGACGACTGAACATCTTCATGGGAGAAGAATTCCTGGTACAGCTCTAGGCTTGTGAAGACAGTCATATGAAATATGTAGGTATTTGAAGACAGTCATGTGAACTATGTAGGCATGTGAAGACAGTCATATGAACTATGTAGGTTATGTGAAGACAGTTACATGAACTATGTAGATATGTGAAGACAGTTACATGAACTATGTAGGTATGTGAAGACAGTTACATGAACTATGTAGGTATGTGAAGACAGTCATGTGAACTATGTAGGTATTTGAAGACAGTCATGTGAACTATGTAGGTATTTGAAGACAGTCACATGAACCATGTAGGTATGTGAAGACAGTTACATGAACTATGTAGGTATGTGAAGACAGTCATGTGAACTATGTAGGTATGTGAAGACAGTTACATGAACTATGTAGATATGTGAAGACAGTTACATGAACTATGTAGGTATTCAAAGACAGTGATATGAAATATGTAGGTACTTAAAGACAGTCATGAAATATGTAGGTATTTAAAGACAGTCATGAAATATGTAGGTATTTAAAGACAGTCATGAAATACGTAGGTATTTAAAGACAGTCATGAAATATGTAGGTATTTGAAGACAGTCACATTAATCATTAGGTATTGGAGACAGTCACATCAAACATGCAAGACAGTCACATTAAATACGCAAGTATTTGAACAGGCACATTGAATATGTAAGATTTTGAAGACGCTCACATTAATTAAATCAGTACGTACTTCAAGACAGTAGCATTAAATATGTATATATTTGCACACCGTCACATTGAACAGACAGTCATAACAAATGTGTAGGTATCTGAGGACAGTTGTGATAAATCTGTTGGTATTTCTGGACCGCCATGATAAATACGTGTGTATTTGAGGACAGTTGTGATAAATCTGTTGGTATTTCTGGACCGCCATGATACATATGTGTGTATTTGAGGACAGTTGTGATAAATCTGTTGGTATTTCTGGACAGCCATGGTAAATACGTGTGTATTTGAGGACAGTCACGTTCAGCATAGGGATTTTAAGACGGTTGTTTTCACCATGCAGGTAGTCAAAGACTGCCACAGTAAGCATAGATTCTACTGGTGGACACACACCCATCGGTCACTTTCTTATCAAACCCTCACTTCAAATCACTCCAGCGCTTGTCAAGTTGAACTCTTTCTCTAAGTTTAAATGTTCCCCCCCGCTAGACGCTGTCAGCTGGGGTGATCTCTTATGCCAAGTCAGCAAATACAGGAGATCCTCCTACACCCCCCCCCCCCCCCCCCCCCCCCCCCCCCCCCCCCCCCCCCCCCCCTCCCTCCCCCCCCCCCCCCCCCCCCCCCCCCCCTCCCTCCGGGACTGTTTGATGTCTTCAGAGATCGGTTGTCCCTTACGGTCGATCGACTATAGTCTGTCTGGACATTCTGATTATAACGTTTCTGTGGTGAGATTGGCATGTGGACTCCGATAAGTCTTCTTATCTTATCTCCCCCCCCCCCCCCCTCCTTCCCTTCAACTCTCTGTAAGGACTGGTATTGTGTTATCCCTCTCGCTGACAATAACGTTTGTATTGTAGCCATGGCAACAGTGTGACTCAACTAATGGAATAGTGAAGCTAGTGAGATCCCCCCCTCCATCCTTCCCCTCTTTTCCCTCACCTTACCTCCTCTGCCTCCCCCCACCCCAACCCACCCCCCCCCCCTCTTCTCCCCCATCTTTCCTTTTATCTTTGCCCTTTCCACCTTTCCATACCATAATGAGACTGAGAGTTCTGATAGTGTTGTGAACCGTAAGCAGAGAAGCTTAGTCAGCAGAAACTCTAGGAACGAAACTGGACGACTGGGTATCTTCAGAGCAGAAGACTCCTTCCCATACACCTGAATGTACTTGAAGACAGTGACATTAGAGATGTATGTAGTTGCAGACAGTCACGTAGTAGTTGTAGTCACGTATGTAGTTGCAGACAGTCACGTAGTAGTTGTAGTCACGTATGTAGTTGCAGACAGTCACGTAAAGAGATAGGTATTAAAGACAGTCACATGACACATGTAGGTATTTGAAGGTAGTCACATTAAATACGTGGATAGCTGAAGACAGACACGTTATCAAACACGTAGGTATTTGAAGAGTCACGTTAGGTATGTAGGTATTTGAAGACAGTCACGTTAAATACATAGGTATCTTTTAGACAGACACATTAAACACATAGGTATTTGAAGACAGTCAGATTTAACGTGTACGTATCTGTGGACAGTCACTCAAAATATAATATACATATCCGGATGTCGTCTTGTTAAATATTTGGTATTTCAAGACAGTTAAATTATAAACGTAGGCGTTTGAAGACAGGCATATTAGGTACGTACGCATTTTGGACATTCATTTTAAATATATGCATCTGATAAGGCAGTCTCATTAAATGTTAGGTTTTAAAACAATCAAATAGGTATGTAAGTACTTGTAGACAGCCACACTGAGTATACACGTATTTGGGGACAGATACTTTAGATATGTGGAGATCTGAAGGTAATCCTCACAGAAGCAGATATTAGAAGACAGTCATTTGAAAGATGTGGATGTCTAAAAGCAGTTTTGGTAAACATTGGGTATTTTTGAAAGTAGTCTAGTTAACCGAGCTCGTCACTTTAATGCACAGGTATATGATGAAACTCACATTACATCTGTAGATATTTGCAGAAATGAGATGTCAGCAAGCAGGTATCTGTTGATACTCAGATTAAAGATGGTGATATTTATGGTCTGTCACATTAAATTTGTAGGTTTTGAGGAAAGTCATATCAAATGTGTATATCAAGGATAGTCATGCTAAATTTGAAGACATTTGAGGATTGTTATTACAAAACATACAAGTATCTGATAACAATTGCAATAGATATGAAGGGTATGCAAGAACAAGCGTCATAGATATGTAGGTATTTAAGGGTGGTCATAATAAGCGGATAAGTATCTGAGGACAACATAATCGACAAGTAGGTATTTAAGGACAGTCATGATAAATACTTAGGTATTTAAGGACAGTCATAAAAATATTTAGGTACTTGAGAACAGTCATGATAAAAATTGAGGTATGTGAGGACTGTCATCACAATGACGTAGGCATTTGAGGACAGTCGTAATGAATATGCAGGTATTTGAGGACAGTCATAATAAGACATGCAGATACTTCTGGATAGTTATGACAGAAACGCAGGTATTTCTTTACCAGTTTTGAAAATAATATAGGTATCTGTGGACAATTGTAATAGATAGGTACGTATTTGAGGATAGTATGAAAAAAAATACAAGCAGATATTTATAAACAGTTATGACATTTTGTATGTATTTGAAGATCGTTGCAACAAACATGTAGGTATGTGAGGACATTTAGAATAAATTTGTAGATTATTGTTTTAATTTCTAGGCAGTTATGATACAACGTATTTGTAAATGGTTGCTTTCACCACACAGGAAGCTTGTCACTTACTTACCATGCTGGTATCTGAAAACTGCTACGTTAAGCATATAGCGTGTCGGTGGACACAATCGTGTTAGGCAATTTCTTTCTCAAGACAACCCCTTCCCACTCACTCTCGCACTTGTCGACTTAAACTCTTCTTTTGAAGTTGAAGTGTGCCTCGTCTAGACGCTATCAAGCGGTATGACCTCTTATGCCATGTTAGCAAATACAGGAGAGCATTACCCCTCACGGACTGTGTGGTGGTGTCTTTAGAGACACGCTTGTCACACACTGTCGACCATAATCTGTCCAGACATACTGATTAACGTTCTGTGGAGACTGACACGTGGGCTCTAATGTGACTTCTTCCTATCTTTACCTCCCCCCCTTCTCCGTCTCCTTTTCTTCCCCTCCATTTAGGACCAGTATCGGATTGTCCTGATTGACATTAACTTTGGAATAAGTGACCACGGCAGGATTAGAACTTAAACCAACTGAAGAACGAAGCTGACAAACATGTTCCCCTCCAACCTTTTTCTTAGTGCCATCCCTACCCTTCATTTTCTGCCCCCTTGCAACAAAGATGACAGAAAACATATTACTCGGCCATGTTAGTATTTATCTCCCATGCACCCCCCAAAAAGAAGCCCCAGAAAAATCCAATCACACAATACCATTATTTTCTCTGACACACCATACATAAGGGAAATAAAAGAAAACACAATGATACAATACTATTATTTTGACAACCCAATGACGCAATACCATTATCTTCCCCGACGCACCATACATAAATGAAATTAAAGAAAACCTTATGACACAATACCATTATTTTCCTCCAAACACCATACCTAAGTGAAATAAAGAGAACTCAATGACACAATACTATTATTTTCCCGTCGCACATACATAAGTGAAATAAAAGAAAACTCAATGACACAATACTATTATTTCCCCGTCGCACCATACATAAGGAAAAATAAAAAGAAATCTCATCGACATAATACCATTATTTTCCCCGATGCACCACACATAAGAGAAATAAAAGAAACCTAATGACACAATACCATTATATTCCCCGACACACCATACGTAAGGGAAGTAAAAGAAAAACCCAATACTGTTGTTTTCCTTCAAACACCACACCTAAGGGAAATAAAAGAAAACCTAATGACACAATACCATTATTTTCCCCGACGCACCATACATAAGGAAAAAGACAACAACAACAACAACAACAAAAACTTCCAATCGTGTACCGCCATTTTCAGTCCTCTAGCACATTCAACACTACGTTCTTTGGTGCATGAAATGACTGGCATTCTCAACACCCACTGGAGGGGAAGGGAGGAGGAAGAGGGAAAAGGGGAAAGAGGGAAGAATCAAGAAAAAACAGAAGGCGGAAGGACTGGGGAGAGGGAGAGGGGAGGGAGAGGAGGGAAACTAAGGGGAGTGGGGGTGGGGGGGGGAGAAAGGGAAAGCTCACGCTAACACACCCCCAAAAGTAGCGTGCCCCGGTGTCAGGTGAAATCTGGGAACGTGAAATCTGGGAACGTGGTCTTTCAGAGCTAAGAAGGGCAGAAAGAAGACGAAAAAAAAAAGAATGGATTTTCGAGACAAGGTAGGAAACAATTGATTTAGGCGCAATTGAGATCTTTGGCCTTCTTGTCACTTTTTTTTTTTCATTAATAATTTTCTTGGCAAATTTCACACCAGTTCCCAGATTTCACGATTGGAAGTTCAGGGAATCTGGGAACGCGTTCCCAGATATCACGGTTCCCAGACATTATACGACACCGCTCTCGACCTCTTGACTAAACGGGGTCAGTTACAAGCGTGTCCTGACGGTTTAGTTGTTACGCTATCTTTATTGGAGTAGGCATAACTGAAGGGTCCCAGAGTGGTGGAAGGGGAAAGAGGAGGGCTGGGAGATGAGTGGGGTTGGGGTGGTGGGGTGTGGGGTGGGGGTGTGTGTGTGTGTGTGGGGGGGGGGGTGTGGGGGGGGGGGGGGGGGGGGGTACCAACTGTATTCTTTTCTTGCCCTTCGGGGCCATTAGCGATCGGTTCGGTTTGGGGGGAGCTGGCCGCAGGCTAGCAACATTGAGGATTTAGTTTCCGTTTTGGTGCCCAGAAGGGTGGATTTCCCTGCAGGCATGGACCTGTGTTGTTTCCTCTCTTATCTCTCTCTCCCTCTCTCTCTCTCGCTCTCGTCTCTCTCTCTCTCTCTCCCGAGAGATATGAAAAAGAGTTGTGTTTTTCGGTGCTCTCTCCAGATTCTCTCTCTCTCTCTCTCTCTCTCTCTCTCCTCTCAGAGATTGAAAAGGTGTTGGTGCCTCCTGCCTCTCTCTCTCTCTTTCTCTTTCTCTCTCTCTCTCTCTCATCTCTCTCTCTCTCTCTTCTCCTCTCTCCCAGATTATATTAAAGAAATAGCTGTGCGGTGAATTGGTTCCTCTCTCTCTCTTTCTCTCTCTCTCCTCTCTCTCTCTCTCTCTCCGAGATCTAACCCAGAATAATAATTGGTTTTTGCTGTTGGTTTTGCCTTTGTGTTGGTGCTCTCTCTATCTCTCTCTCTCTCTCTCTATCTCTCTCTCTCTCGAGGGATTTTTTTGAAATGTGTTGGCGTCTTTCTCTTCTCTCTCTCTCTCTCTCTCGCTCAGCTCATCTAGGATACTAAATGTGTTGGTGCCTCTAAATGCCGGGGGGGGGGGGCTAGGGGTTGGCACGTCTCTCTCTCCTCTCATCTCTCTCTCTCTCTCCGAGATAAAATGGTCTTTGCTCTCTCATCTCCGAGATAAAAGGGGTTGGTCTCCCTCTCTCTCTTCTCTCTCTCTCATCTTCGCTCATATGATGCAGCAAAGATCAGTGTATTGCTGAGGCTTGTCTGTCCGTCCGTCTGTCCGCTGTCTGTCTGTCTGTCTGTCTGTCTGTCTCTCTATCATCTCTCTCTCTCTCTCTCTCATCTTCTCTCATAAAAAAGCATTCGCATGCTCTCTGTCCGGTCTCTCTCTGGGTCTCTCTATCTCTCTCTCTCTCTCTCTGTCCCTGTATGTCGATAAAATTTTATAGTCTTCTCTCTTCTCTCTCTCTTCTCTCTCTCTCTCTCTCTATCTCTGTGTTCGGTGCCACCTCTCTCTCCTCTCTCTCTAGTCTCTCTCTCTCTTCTCTCTCTCAGCGAGAGCAGGCAAAATCAGTGTATTGTCTCGTCTCTCTCTCTCTGGCTCTCTCTTGCAAAATCTTGAGTCTCTTCTCTCTCTCTCTCTCTTCTCTATCTCTCTTTGCAGCAAAATCTCTTCTCTGTATTGCAAATCTATTTCACCCCCCCCTCTCCTTCTCAACTCATAACCCCCTCTCCCTCTCTCTCTCTCTCGCTCCTCTCTCTCCCCCCCCCCCCACTCTCTCTCCCCCTCCCCCTCTCTCGTCCCTACTTCCCCCCCCCCCCCCCCCCCCCTCTCTTTGTCACGGGGCGCGCTTAGCCGTTCCACCGGCAGAGAACACCCGTCATTCATGATGACGCGAGCAGGACAGAAATCAGGGACGCATCTCGCCATTTTGAAAATGAAGGAAGGAGACCAGACAGTTGTTGTAGTAGGGTTGATCCTGTCGTGTTTATTCAAGGGAAGTTTATTTCTCCAGTGCGGAGAAGGTAAAGAGAGTAGAATCCTAGATGCACAACACTTCATAAAGACAGCACAAAACAAATGCACATTTCGACAGCCAACCGTTACAGTCAAGTAATAGGCTTACCAATGAGATAGCGCGCCATGTTCATGCCCGTGAAGATTTCGCTTTCGTTTTGGTTTTCAGATACCGACAGAGCGGAGCAACCGACCGCCGTTTTTAATCCTTAATCCCCTGTGGCCATTTCGTAGCTGCCTGCTGTTAGGATACTCGGTATTTGCTTTTTCTTTCTGTCTTTCTTTCTTTCTTTCTTTCTTTCTTTCTTTTCTTCCTTTCTTCCTTTCCTTTTTTTTTTTTTTTTTTTTTTTTTTTTTTTTTGTTTTTTAGATGAGGGGTGATAAAATGAGCTTTTTCAGACACAGCATCGTCTCCACATATCAACCTGGACTGGGGGGGGGGGGGGGGGGGGGGAGGGGGAGATGGGGGGGGGGGGCGGGGAGGAGGGGGGGGGGGCAAGTTATGAACTCGCCGATAGCAGCTAAAGCTGGCGTTGTTTGCCTTCAGATTTGCCATGGAAGTGGGGGACGAAGGTGGAGGGGGGGGGGGGGGGGGGGGAGGGGGAGGGAGGAGAGGGGGGGGGGGCGTGTGTGTGTGTTGGGGGGGGGGGGGGGGGGATGCGGGGGGAAGCACTTTCTACTGGGCTTGCGGACACTGAGACAACCTGTCAGGGCAGGTTACACACTGCTCGAAATCAGTCACTGCTGACTGCCATGTTGAGGCCGTTTTGAGCTGAACGAAGCTGCCTTCGGGTACTAAAATGGCGGACAATGGACGAATCATGGTTTCTTCCATCATTTGAAGGGAAGTCCACGCATTCTACGCGATCTAGCTCGCAGAGATGGCTGCGTACGACCAGCTGTAGTGTGATTCTTAATAATTATTCAAGTGTGAACACTCTGTTCTCAAGGGAGGGAACCCCACCTGCAAAGTACTGCTTGCCAGTGCTCGACTGACATGTAACGTTAGACCTGCAGAGCTTCGAACTGTATTGACAGACAAGGCCGTGAAATCGATTTTTAGGGATTTCTTTGTCCGAAATTTAATTTCATGATTTCTGGGAGTATCGTGAACTCGAGTATTTTGGCGGTATCTCTGTAGAAAGGCTCACTTACGAATCGAGAACGCACGTTCACAATCATAGGAAAGTTTGTCAACGACTTGCAAATTGGTTTCTATTACGGGGGAGCTTTCCAGAGAAAAGGGGGGGGGGGGGGGGGGGGGGGAGGGGGGGAGGGGGGGGAGGAGGGAGGCGAGGAGGTGTGGGTGGGGGGAGTGGGGGGGGGGGGAAGGTGTGATGATGTTGGCGGTTGGGGAGAAAAAACCGTGTATGGATGTAGGGAGAAGGTGGGGACGAGGGGGGGGGGGGGGGGGGGGGGGGGCTGGAATGATGGTAGATGTGTGTGCGGTGTGTCTTTGTGCGCAGGGATGGGTGTGTTTCATTCGAGTTCAGCTGTAGTAAGGCCTTGTCAGTGTCAAGTGATTTAAGAACACTATGTGATAGTGACGCCACGTAAACATTTTGATTAGATAAGCTGAACGAAATTTGCGTGCGTGTGTGTGTGTGTGTGTGTGTGTGTGTGTGTGTGTGTGTGTGTGTGTGTGTGTGTGTGTGTGTGTGTGTCTGTGTCTGTGTGTGTGTGTCTGTCTGTCTGTCTGTCTGTCTGTGTCTGCGTGTGTGTAGTGTGCGTGCCTGTGCCTGCGTGCATGCGTGCGAGCGTGCATGCGCGTGCGTGTACGAGTGTGCGTATGTGCGTTTGGTTGGTGCAGTTCTGTACGCTTCCTAGCGATCAGTCGTGAGATCCGTCAGAATTCCTCTCTCTGAGGAAGGATGGGGAGCATCGGAAGAAAGGGAGGAGGTGGATGATGGTGATGGGAGGTGGAAGTGGGCTGGGCGGGGGGTACAAAAAGTATTCTCATTTATCAAACCAGGTAAGTCAACCAAGAGTTGTCGATCTTCCGCCTGGTTGGTCCGCTTGGCTGTGAATATGACGATGCGAAGGGACAATTGCCCCACAGTTTAGCTCCCCACGGATGGACTATAGTTTCATTCATGTGTTCCCCACAGATGGACTGTGAACAATATGACGATCCCAAGGGATGGACTATGAACAATAGGACGATGTGAAGGGATGGACTATGAACAATATGACGATGTGAAGGGATGGACTATGAACAATAGGACGATGTGAAGGGATGGACTATGAACAATAGGACGATGTGAAAGGGATGGACTATGAACAATAGGACGATGCGAAGGGATGGATTGAAATGAACAATAGGACGATGTGAAGGGATGGACTATGAACAATATGACGATGTGAAGGGATGGACTATGAACAATATGACGATATGAAGGGATGGACTATGAACAATAGGAC
>JADBJO010002926.1:85000-87500 GCA_016801955.1 Conus betulinus | reverse complement strand
TGCCAAGTGGTTGCAGCCCTACACAACCATGCCCGTCAGATGGGTCCGATCCAGCGGACGAAAGGCCAAGGACCAGGCAATAAAAAATAGTAAGAAATACCAGGCGGCTATCTTGTTGTCTCCTTCGTCATTTCTTCAAATGGATTCCCCCGTCTCCTCGACAAAGCTGGCAGTACGTCGCAGGTCCTCCAGTCCTCCGTAGAGCTTCCGGGCCACTGGGATTGGGTCGGGCTATATTCAATCTACATCAATTTTGCAAGGGCACCGGGGGAACCCCCCTGCTCTTTTCGATTTTTCAACTGCTGTGGGTTCTTTAACGTGTGCAGGGGGCCAGGAAAGGCACACGGGTCCGACTCGCTTATAGTCCCCATCCGATGGACTTGACGTTCAGTTCCATTTGTCATTCAAACTGGAAAGAAAGGGCGAGAAAGGCAGGGCTCGAAACCACGCAATTCTCATACGTTGGATTGGCAGGCGAACGTCTTAACCACTCTGCCATCTGAAGGGTACGGTTGTTCAGGGCTACGATATGTATATAATGAAGGTAAAACACTCGAATATGTTGGGCACCTGAACATTATACCAACTGAGCATGTGTTCCTGAACATTATACCAATTGAGCATGTGTGGACAACAGAAAAAATTGCTAGAAAGAGAACTGTATTGGCAAAGTGAAACGACTGCAGGCGGAAATATCTAGACAAATCTTAAATAAATGTTTGCTCATTCAACGCCTTCTTCCTTGCGCTGAACACAGAAGCAATCTGAAGCGATCAAAGCTAAGTGCATTTTCGTTATTTCTTTCGTTTTTTGTTTCACCTGAGGAAGACCTAAGAGGTCGAAACGCGTTGTTTTTGTCTTGTGACTCGTTTGTCCACGTTTCTCTGGGCGGTTCGCTGACATTTATTTAAGATTTGTATCGGCAAGCTAATTTGGGCACACTGTGAACGGGAGGGAATGAAAGGAAAGATTTTGCTTCAGTTATGAAAAGAGAATTCAGTTCTGAGTAGAGGGGTGGAGGAGTTGAGATAGTCCCTATCACTTGCTGGGAGGGTGGTGGGGTGGGGGGGGGGTGGAAGGGGAGGAGGGATGGAGGAGGGGGAGCATAACAGAGTGTAATATATTATGAAAAATCTAAGATGACTCCAGATGGGATGTATAGAATTTTTTTTTCATATACATTTTAAAATTATTATTAGAACAATGACGATACTTTGTGCCTACTGTAATTCTAAAATATCTCTTAAAAAAGTACTAAGGAATGCTTTCTTAATTACTGTTGGTTTGAGGTACGTCCCCCCCCCCCCCCCCCCCCCCCCCCCCTTGGTTGTTCTTCCTCCTCACTTGCCCTTTTCCCTTCTCTTCCAGCCATGATCCCAGTTAGGTTTAATTGGATGTGGTGAAGGTGAATGAATTTTTGTGTGTGTGGAGTGTGGGGTGAGGTGTGGGTGAGTATGAGTGTGTGTGGGGGTATGTGTGTGTGTGTGTGTGTGTGTGTGTGTGTGTGTGTGTGTGTGTGTGTGTGTGTGTGTGTGTGTGTGTAAGGTGTGAGTGCGTGTGTTTTATAGAGAAAGAGATTAAGAGAGAGGGGGAGGGGGGGGGGGGGGGCGGGGGCGGGGCGGGGGGGGTGGGGAGGAGGGGGGGAGGGGGGGGGAGAGAGAGAGAGAGAGAGAGTATGTATTTGTATGTTTGTTTACCCTGATTAAAGTGTGGGCTAAATAGGAAGATAAGTTGTAGTAAACAGTGTTTACAAAAAAAAAAAACTTGTAATAATGTAATAAGCAGTGGATGGTTGTCTTCAGCACCAGTGTGCAATGTGAAACAAGATGTACTGGTAAGTTGTTAACACTGATGTGTTTCAACTCCGTTTTATTGGTAGTTTTTAATATAACATTCTTAAAAGTAATATAGGTACAGTACACTATTATTTAGGATGGCAGTTTGCATTGTGTAAGATGTGAGTGGAGTTGTGCTAATGGTTTAGCTTAACCCCTGTACTGCTATTGTGTGGCAGCTTCTATGACTTCCGTGTGTGCCGTTGCTGATGTCTTGCGGGTTCTCGTTACTATATAATTTTAACCTATAACTCCAAACATTATTTAGAAAATGAAAGTTTTTGGGCGGAATGTCAGATTATCTAAGGATTTCCTCATGCCTCCCTCCCCCCATGCACACCCTACATTGGGTGTGTGTGTGTGTGTGTGTGTGTGTGGGGGGGGGTGATTTTATATATATATGTGAAAATAAGGTTAGAGTGGGTAGTCTATGAGTGGGTGAATGAGGGGGTGGAGATGTATATTCTGTGAAATGGGTTCAACTTTCAGAGTTAAACCTGTGGGAGCCATGATGATATGATATGGTATGTTGTGTGTGTGTGTGTGTGTGTGTGTGTGTGTGTGTGTGTGTGTGTGTGTGTGTATGTGTGTGTGTGTGTGTGTGTGTGTGTGTGTGTGTGGTGTGTGTGTGTGTGTGTGTGTGTGTGTGTGTGTGTGTGTGTGTG
>JADBJO010002926.1:72500-77500 GCA_016801955.1 Conus betulinus | reverse complement strand
GCCTCCCCAGAACAGACGCAGTCCCTTTTGAGGAGTACGGAACGCGATGAAGGTGAAGATCAGGAGGGAAAGCTCAAGGAGCCAGAGATGGGAGAAGCCGAATCCTCACCCAAGACAGACTCCAGGTCTGCTCTCCGCCCACACGGGGATGCCTGGGGTCTCGTTCAGGATGTGGACGCTGACGGAAAGAAAATCTTCCCTCCTCGCATCGTCCTGCCCGAAATTTGCATTGAAGTGTCTCCCCCGGGTGCGGAGGACGACGCCAACGTGGTCGACCACGGCTGTTCCACGGTGACGAACGAGAACGGCAAAGCGCCGGGCATGTCCAGGTCGGACGGGGGTCAAGACGTCACGAAGGACAAGGACCACGCCGAGCTGGCAGGCCTGGGGAGCCTGCCCGTGAAACTGAGGGAGAAACTCTTGAAGAACGACACCCCCGGACGGCCTCTGAGTGACATCATCCACGACGTCACCCCGAGGTCCCGTCACGTGGAGTCCCCAGAAGCCATCTTGTTCAGATCGGATATCCGGCTCAAAGACGCCGTCAACCCCATCGCTCGCTTAGCGGTCAGCCAGGACGATTTTGCCCGGCTGAGGGTAAGCAAGGGTAAGGGTCGCGGGGAAAGACCCCCCACCACCCCCCACCACCACCCACACCCCCATGACGTCATCAGCCCGCTGCAACGCAAGGACATCTTCTACAGCGGCAGTGTGCACCATCTCCCCGAGTTCCAATCCTCGGACAGCCTGGCGGATTACCGTCGCAAGGTGATGAAGGTGGAGGAGCTGGAGCGGAGGGACGGGGGGGAAGGAGAGGAAGAAGGGAGGGCCGAGGAGGGCAGGGGAGGAGGGAGAGGAGAGCAGGGTGGTGTGCGGAGGGGGGGACGGCGTGTGGGGCGTGGTGTGCGGGTTCCTGTCCACCATCATTGACGTCAGTCTGCTGAGGAGTCCCACCTTCGTCATCTACGGCCTGTCCTGCTTCCTGTGTATGCTGGGTTAGTTAGGTCTGTCTGTCTGTCTGTTTGTCTAGGGTGTCTGTGTATCTTGGTGTGTGCGTGTGTGTGTGTGTGTGTGTGTGTGTGTAAATGTGTGGTGTGGCGCGCGCGCGCAGGTGTGTGTGTGTGTGTGTGTGTGTGGTGTGTGTTGTTGTGTGTGTGTGTGGGTTTGTGTGTGTGTGTGTGTGTGTGTGTGTGTGTGTGTGTGTGTGTGTGTGTGGAAGTGTTGCTCTGTGCATATATGTATACAAGTATAAATGGACGGAGAGTGCAGAGAGAGACATGCGCATAAAGTGTGGTGTACTACGTGACTCTCTCTCTCTCTCTCTCTCTCTCTCTCTCTCTCTTCTCATCTCTCTCTTTCCTCAGTGCGCGCATCGCATAAGCCTACGTGATTCTCTCTCTCTCTCTCTCTCTCTCTCTCTCTCTCTCTCTCTCTCTCTCTCTCTCTCTCTCTCTCTGCGTGCTTATCGATCCTGGCGAGGAAAAGTCCAAGCATTTCGATTTTGACTGGCTGTGCTAAGTCACGGTTCTCGAATTCCCTAGGCTTTCCCATTGTTTCCTGACCTATTGACCTAATGACCTCTCAATGATGGAGAGAATGAAAGAAAGCAGGATAAGGAGCAATGTGAAGAAGAAACCGCAGTGAGTAAAAGTGTATGAGAAAAGGACACGTGTTTGGTCAGGGATGGTTGCGATGGTCATTGAGTATTGATTATAGAGCGCCTATCTAGTTAAAAGACCTTGAGTGTGTTTATCAGAGTGGTCCTTTTCTCTGTCAAGATCGATGCAGTGAATGGCCACAATTAACTCTTGTCCACGTTATCTTCACTTGGTATCCACTTTACCTGAGCGTTAAAAACAGACAGACAGACAGACAGACAGACAGACAGAGTGAAAAAAAAAAAAAACAACAGGACAGAAATCGTAAACATCAAATGAAAGGCAAATTGATACGTATAGATAATGACGGATTAAAAAAAGAATATGTAGGTTGATTTAACTAACGAATACTTTGTGTAACAGGGATGCGCGCGCGCGCGCGTGTGTGTGTGTGTGTGTGTGTGTGGTGTGTGTGTGTGGTGTGTGTGTGTGTGTGTGGTGTGTGTGTGTGTGTGGGTGTGGTGCGTGTGTGCGTGTGCGTGTGTGTGTGCGTGGGGGTGTGTGTGGGTGGGGGGGGGGGGGGGGGGGGGGGGGGGGGGGGGGGGGGGGGGGGTCAGTACAACCTTGAGCTAATCTGACATAACTTGGTTTCAGTCAGTCAGTCAGTCAGTGTGTGTGTGTGTGTGTGTGTGTGTGTGTGTGTGTGTGTGTGTGTGTGTGTGTGTGTGTGTGTGTAATAGAGGAAAAAAGGAAAAGAGAGGCAGAGAGAGAGGGAAAAGCAAACAGAAAAAGAGAGAGAGAGAAATGGAAAGGGATGCGAAAGAGGAAGGAGAGAATGACAGAGGCTACGTCTTATGTCTGGGAAGGGGGCGCTTGAAGGTGTGTATGAGGAAAATATTAAAGAAAATAAAAAATAAAAACGCAGGAGAGGCAGGGGCGTGTGCAAGTGGGTGGGTGGGTTAAAACCTCCTATTCAAACAGGTCCATATGGATTGTCCAGATGTACATATGTACACGTGCATGATGCATACCTGGATGGTGGTGGTGTGGTGTTTTGGCTGTGTATGTTATACTGTATATGTTATGTTATATACCTAAATGGGATGTGAATATAAAGAGATGGGTGGGATGGGTAAGTAAGGGATAAAAGGAGAGCGGGGGAGGGTGGTGGGGGGGAGAGGGGGGGTGTGTATGGACTCGGTTAATTCCCACCGCGGACCGTTCAGATTCAATCGTTCCAGCTCTCTGTCCACTCTTTGCTTTCGGCCAACCAGCCTCTCTTCCATCCCTTTCCCCTCTAACATACCGCCAAGCGCCCTAGTTTCCAAAATAAGGCTCCTCTGTCACTCTCTCTGCATCTCTCTCTCTCTCTGTGCTCCTCTCTGTCTCTCTCTCTCTTCTCTCTCTCTCTCTCTCTCTCTCTCTCTCTCTCTCTCTCTCTGTTTGCCTTTTCCTTCTATGTGCCTCTCTTTTCCTTCCCCCCATTACACACACACACACACAAAACACACACACACACACACATACACACACACCACACACTCACACACACCACACACACAACTCACACACACACACACACGCACACACACACACACAGTGTCAATACACACTCATGTATAAAAACACAGTTACATGCGTAGTGATCAACGCTCATCTTACATTACCCTAACAACAAACCCGCCATCACACTGAGTCACAAAACTCACTCCATATCCATCCACCCTACTGTCTGACGTCACTGTTAGAGGACAGACTTTAACTTGATGGAGGAGGAGGAGGAGAAGAAGAAGAGAAGAAGAAGAAGAAAGAAGAAGAAGAAGAAGAAGAAGAAGGAGGAAAGAAGACAGAGAAAGAAGAAGAAGAAAGAAGAGAGAGAAGAAGAAGAAGAAGAAGAAGAAGGGGAGAGGAGGAACACACCCAGTCCCACCAGAAGAAGGAGAAAAAAGACAAGAAAAGAACACCCAAGAGCCCCCTCTCAAACAGACAAGGTAGTCAGGAGAAAGGAGACGAAGAAGAGAAGGAAGAAAGAAGCAGAAGAAGAGGAGAATACCCCGAAAAAGAGAAAGAAGAAAGAACCGAGGAGGAAAGAAGAAGAAAGAAAAGAGGAAGCAGAAAGAAGAAGAAGAAGAAGTAAGAAAGCCAGGAGGAGGAGAAGGAGAACAGAAGAGAAGAAGGAGGACGAGGAAGGAGAAGAAGGCGGAAGGAGGGAAAAATCAAAGAGGAAGAAGAGAGAAGACGAATAAGAAGGAGAAGAGAGAAAACTTAAGAAGGGGGGAACAAGAGGAAGAAGGCGAGCGGGAACTTCTGAGAAGGAAGAGGAAAGAAGAGGAGAGAGACAGAAGAACAAGGAGAGTAAGAAGAACGGAAGAAGGAGAGGAAGAGGAAGGAAGAGAAGAGGAAGAAAGGAGGGAGGACAGAAGAAGGAGGGCAGTTGGGCAGAACAAGTGAAGAATTTTTTTTTTGTTTGAAGGAGAAGAAGGCAGAAAGAGGAACAGAGAAGAGGACAGAGAAAGAAGGGAGAAAGAGAAAGAAGAGAAGGAAGAAGAAGAAGAAAGGGCAGACAACTTGAGCAGAAGGAAGCAGAAGGGAGAGGACAAGAAGAAGAAGACCAGGAAGAGAGAAGAAGAAGAGAAGAAGGAGAGGAGAGAAGAAACATGAGAAGAAGAAGAAGAGGTAGTTGAAGGAAGAAGAATGAAGAGAAGAGAAGAAGGAAGAATGAAGAAGCGGGAAGTTGGACAGAAGGTGATGAAGATTTTGTGAAGAAAAGCAGAAGAAGAAAAGAAAAGAAAAGGAGAGACAAAAAAGAAAAGAGAAGGAAGAAGAAGAGAAAAAGAAGAAACAAAGAAGAAAGACGTGCTAAGAAGAAAAGAAATGAGAGGACAAAGAAGAGCTTCTAATTAAAAGAAAAGAAGGAAGAAGAAGAACCGAAGAGAAAGACGGAAGAGAGAAGAAGAAAGAAAAAAAAAGAACACAAGAAAAAGGCAAAGAAGACAATGAAAAAGAGAAGAAGAAAAAGAAGAAAAAACAAGAAGAAGAAGAAGAAGAAGAAAGGAAGAAGAAGAAAGAAAAGAAGAAAAGAACAGAAAGAAGGAAAGAAGAAAAAAAGAAGACACAGAGAAAAGAAGAAAAACCACGACTGGACCAAAGGGTCACACAATGCGGGCAGTTGGGCCAGGTGTGAATTTTTTTTTTTTGTTTTTTCTAATCGCTACAGATTGTAGGTGTTATCCATTATCAGGGGTCAGGGTACCGCCAGTAACACTTGTGCAAAGGTTGATGATGATACAATCATCATCTGAATGATGGTGAAACTGTTTTTTTTTTTCTATTTTTCATTACAAGGAAGAATGTCCACATAGAGATGCATTTTGAAGATATTGTTTAAAGGTTATGGGGCTT
>JADBJO010002926.1:27500-30000 GCA_016801955.1 Conus betulinus | reverse complement strand
GATAAAGCTGCACAACAAGGGCAAAATGTAGTTTCAGAGGCTCTCAAGATAAAGTTTCCACTTACGGTTCAAGAACAATTATAGTACAGTGGAATAATTTGCTTGAAACCCTTCAAAAATTCTTGTTTAAAAAAAAACAGTCTCACAATAAGCCTATTTACACAGAGTTTAGTATTGCAAACATCAAAAGACACTCCCACATCAGCAGACAGTTATCGTCCTTTACGCATAGGTGGAAATTCGATGCTTTTACAACAAAATTCAGTTTTAAAAAATGCCTCATGTGTTTGTGGACAGAACATCACAGCTGGTCATATTCTCTCATGTGCCGCTCTCAAACGATTTATACCCATGGCTGTGGACGGGAGGTGTCGCAATGAGCGGCGTGGGCGAAAAAAAAAAAAAAAAAAAAAACTTCGAACACACCCGAAAAAGCAGGTTATGCCAAGTCCCTGCTCTTGTTGAGAATGATCCTTTTTTTTTTTTTTCCTGCGTGGTTCTACTTTCTTTGGCGATTCGAGGAACAGACTAAACTGCACACGATCAGAAATCTACCTAGGATGTTCCAAAAAGTAGCGACAAGAATCCGAACCCATGCGATCCATGAATAGGGGATGAATTCCAGAAAAAATTGACTGACCATATCAACTGAATGAAGTTTATACGTCCTAGATAACAGTTCCGTTTTGCTACGTCTGAGGCCGCACAGGTTCCACCTACATGTCAGGTTCTCTGTCTGTCTCAAATTTTAAAGCTGTCCGTTTTTTGTTTTGTTTTGTTTTTTTTTTTAGTAGGGTTTCATTCGGGGTGGGGGGGGGGGGGTGTTGAATTGCAGCCACAACATCACGGTAAAGCTGTAGCACAGACAGACCTGCAATTAAGCAGGCGTGATCTTTACGACCCAGCTTCAGTCCGTTCTGGAACTGTTCGAGCGAGAAAACTCTCCAAATCAGAACGAATTTCGGAAGAGAAGACCAGTTTGGCCGTTGGTATGGATGACAACATTACACATAGCATGCACCTTCCCCGAAGTTGGAGTATGGCTGCCTTAATGGCGGGATAGAAAACGGTCATACACACAAAACTCCACCCTCTCTTTGTGGGGTGGATGGGATAAATCCTTCTCTGTCTATACAGGGAATGTCTGCAGGAGTATCAGCCTGCGTACACGGAAGAACGAATTGTCTCCATGAATCAGCTGATAATTACACTCCTCGTGCAGTCGACAGTCTCATGTCTTTGGCTGTGTGGCCTACCTACTACATCCATTATTCCGGACACCCACACAATATTCAGGCCCAAGTACGACTGGTAGTGCGCGCGAACAGCCAGCCAGCCAGCCAGCCAGTCTGCGAACCGTGGGACAGGGAAGGACAGTGAAGAACACTGGACTTAGTTTCGTCGGCTTTGTGATGACAGAAGAGGGGTATGAGGGGTGGGGGGGTGGGGGGTGGGGGGGGGGGGGGGTAGGGGTGGAGGAGAAGTTCACACGTATGTGGGTCCCTTACGCTCACAGCTGATCGTAAGCTAACAGCACTGCACGCTCCCTTGCGGAGGTGCTGTATGTACGCATGGCACGTGCTGTCTGTAACAGAGCCAGCTCGAGAAGATACTGTTCATCGTATTTTACGGGCAGGCGGGCTCTCTCTCTCTCTCTCTCTCTCTCTCTCTCTCTCTCTCTCTCACACACACACACACACACACACACACACACACATAGTGACCAGAGATAGTGCGGAAAGAGGCATTAACCCGGTTCTCATTGAACGCGCACAAAGCAGACGGTAATATGTTATTTACTCATTCATCAGGTGGAGGGGGGGGGGGGGGGGGGGGGGGCACTGCTGTGTGTCTTTATGGAAATCGTATTTTTCATATTAAGATATCCATTCTTTGCGGTGGATTCCGTACTCAAAGCATCAATAACAATACACATAATTGTTGGTAATCAACAGAAGGGCCGAAAAGAAGAAACACATGGTATTTTCTATTTGGGACTGCTGTAAGGATATGGTGTTACTGTTGGCATAGGACGCCCACGCACACACACACACACCCACACACACACACACACACACATGCAAGAGGCTAAGATGGGAAGTTCAGAGCACAGCGTGCACAGCAAGGCGACTACAAAGCAGTAGTACACGCACATGGGGTAACGAGCCTTCGTTCACTGCCCCAGTTAGGCCAGAGAGAATGGATGCATGGTCAGTCAAGTGGAGAACAAACGTCGATGTCCACTTCAAGGAAAGATCGTACGTGACTGACACAAGTAAGAGCCAGCTCTGTCTCCCTGTTTGTCTGTCTCTGTCTCTCCCTCTGTCCTCTTTTCTGTCTGTCTGTCTCTCCCCCCCTCTCTGTCTGTCTGTTTTGTCTGTCTCCCTCCTGTCTCCCTCCCCCCCCTCTCTCTCTGTCGCTGCCTGTCTGTCCTCTGTCTGTCTGTCTCCTCTGTCTGTCTGTCCTCTTCTCGTCCGTCTGTCTCCCCCTCCCTCTCTCT
>JADBJO010002926.1:20000-25000 GCA_016801955.1 Conus betulinus | reverse complement strand
AATCAGATTGCATGGCAATGTGTGTGTTGTGTGTGTGGTTGGGTTGTGTGTGTTGGTTGGTTGTGTTTGTGTGTGTGTGTTGTCTTCTTCCTCGTTGTTCTTGTTCTTCTTCTCTTTTTCTTTCTTCTTTACTTCCCTTTTTCCTTCGTCCTGTTCCTTCTTCTTCTTAGTCTTCTTCTGCTTCTCTCTTTTCGTCTTCTTCTTCTTCCTTTCTTCTATTTCCTTCTTGTCTTCTTCTTCTTCTTCTTCTCTCTTTTTCTCGTCTCTTCTGTCTTCTTCTTCTTCTGGTCTTTCTTGCTTCTTGCTTCTTCTTCTCTCTTCTCTCTTCTGCTTCTTTCTTCTCTTCTTCTTCTTCTTTCTTCAATTTAACATCTTCCCCACTTAACGTACAACAGACAGATTGTGTAATGTTGTGTGTGTGTGTGTGTGTGTTTGGGTGTGTTGTGTGGTGTGTGTTGTGTGTGGTGTGTTGTATATTTTTTCTTTTTTGTATATATATATATATATATTATGATATATATATATTATATATATTACCACTAAAATGCCTCATAAAAATCTTTAAAGTGCTCAACAACCCTTGGGAGCAACATCTCCCCCGCCCCCTCGCCTCCTCGCCCCTCCTTCGCCCCCCCCCTCCCCCCCCTCCCCCCCCCCCCCCCCCCCCCCCCCTTCCCCAAAGGCACTTAATAAACATCTTTTCTTGAAGTGAGTCCAGACCGGTTTCTTCTCGTTCCGGTGCACGCAGCATAAATCTTGAATGCGACCGCGGTCCATGTCCCGTTTAATCTTTTTTTGGTATTTTGTTTTTGTTTTTTTGTTTTTTGTTTGTTTTAAAAGTTTTGTTTTGTCTTTTTTTTGCAGTATGCCGCACAAACTGTGTGCCATTCCAAGTGGGACAGATCACACCTGAGTTTTTTGTGCCAGCAGATGGTGGGGGATTTCCATGTTGTGTTGAGGGGACGGGGTGAGGGTGGAGTGGTGGGGGGGGGGGTGTGGATCAGGGAGAGAGGGAGGGGTGGGTGGAGAAATGTGGCGGTTGGCAGGTGGTATGTTGTGGTGGGTGTGGGTGGGGGTGGGTCAGAACGAGGGACGTGAAAGAGAGTGATGTGTGGGGTGGTTGGAAGGAGGAGAGGGGGAGGGGGGGAGGGGAGGAGAGAGAGAGGAGAGAGAGAGAAGAGAGAGAGAGAGGAGAGAGAGAGAGACGACAGACGATACAGAGAGAAGGAGAGAGAGAGAGACAAGACATACAGAGTGTGGTGGTGGGGTGGTGGTGGTGTGGGGTTGGTGTTGGTGGTGGTTGGTGGTGTGTGTGTGTGTGTGTGTGTGTGTGTGTTTGGTGTGAGTGTGTTGATGAGTGAGTGAAGTGTGATGCTTTTGTGTGTGTGTGTTTGTGTGTGTTGTGTGTGTGTGTGTGTGTGTGTGTGCGTGTGTGCATTTGCGCCGCGCGCGCGCGGCGTTCCAAGTCACCAGACTGGACAGTGGTCACCTTAGTTCACCAAGTTCTTTTTCCAATACCCACTTTGGAAACTTTGACATCCTCTGGTCCCATCCTGGTGACCAGAATTTAGGCGGCCAAGTTTGTTTGTTTTTTTTTTTTTTTTTTTTGTTTTTTTGTTTTTGTGTTTTTTTTTATTTAGGTCTTTCGTCGTCTTTCATCGCATTCAGAATTTTAGCAACATAAACATGGCCTCAAGAAGCTGTGCAATTAACTGGGTGTTCTAAAACGGCTTTGTTCCCTCATATAGGGTGGCTACACAAGGGGGCCACATATCGGAGAGAGAGAGAGAGATAGAGGAGAGAGAGAGATAGAGCGAGAGAGAACTGTGTGTTTAAATTCTGTGTGTGTGTGCGTGGGTTGGTGTATGTGGTGTGCGTTTGCGTGCTTGCGTGTGTGGTTTGGTGTGTGTGTGTGTTGTTGGCGTGCGTGCGTGCGTGCAGGTTGGTTCCGTGTGTTTGGTTGTGTGTGTTGTGTGTGTGTGTTATGTGTAGTGTGTGGTGGTGTGTACACACCGCCGCGCGCGCGCGCTTCCTCTCTTTCTTCCTTCTCTTTTGCTGCGTTTTTTGCATTTCAGCAACACTTGACCTTAGAAATGTCTTTTCTGGTCACTATTACTTTTTCATCTAGAAGACATAATGGGGGCCAAAAAAATGAGCACATTTCACTGGACTGGGGCGGACTTTTAAACTTGTTCGTTTTATTTGAGAGGGAAAAAAAAAAAAGAACTGGAACGTTTCGTGTTGGACGTTGAAAAGTGGTTCTTTCTTGCAGCCCAGCGCCAATGGTCGCCTCGAGAGAGAGAAATATCCGTTCACCTCAACCTCTGTTCTACTTTCTGACCAATGAATATTCCACCTTAACAACTTTGCTCGTTAGGAATTCAGTCCTCTTGGCTTCTTCTATGATGATAGTATTATTCCTCTACCATCTCAAAAAAGGAGCCAGCGGATTTCTGGCACCTTGAATTAAAAAAAAAAAAATGTCAGTGGGTATGTGTTTGTGTGTGTGTGTGTGTGTGTGTGTGTGTGGCGTGTGTGTGTGTATGCTTGTGTGTGTGTGTGTGTGTGTGTGTGTGTGTTTGTGTGTGTGTGGGTGTGTGTGTGTGTGTGAATGTGAGCGTGCATTGTTGTGTTCGTTCAATCAACTCTTCAGTATTTTTTTGGAGCAACACACAAGGCTTTTGACACAGCTGTACCTGACCCCCTCGGTCTTCGTAATCCGTCTCAAGAATTTGGACCTCTCTCCTCTCTCCCTCTCCCTCGTCTCCCCCCGCACTTCGCTCTCTCTCCCTCTCCCGTGCGATAACCGTCCCCTCTTCCACTCTCCCCCCCCACCCCAGTTTCCCACCCACCATCTCCTCTTTTCCCCTTGGGCCCCCACTTCCTTAGCGCCCTCTCTCTCTCTCTCTCTCCACTCTCTCTTGCTCTCTCGCTCTCTCTCGCTCTCGTCTCTCTCCTCTCATCCACTATTCTGATACCCTCTCCCCTCTTCCACCTCACCCACACCCAACCAGCGCCAGTTTTCCCACCATTTCTTCTTTCTTCCTCCTTGGGCAACTAACACTTCCCTATCTCGCCCCTCTCCTCCTGCGCTCTTGCCCTCTCTATCTTCTCTCTTCTATCTCCTTCTCCCACACCTCTCTCTTGCTTTTAGCGCCAGTGCCCCCCCCCCTCTCTCCCTCATCTCTCTCTCTCCATGCACTACTCTTGCCCCTTTCCCTCTCTCCGCCCCCCCCCTCTCTCTTTCTTTTTCTAGCCCAATTCCTCCCCTCCCCTCCAATTTTCCCTCCCCTCCCCCTTTTCCTTCCCCTTCCCCTCCCTCTCCCCCCCCTCCCCTCCCTCCCTCCATTCCCCTCTATTCCCCCCCTCCCCCCCCCTCTCTCCTCTGCTCCCCTCCCCTCTCCCTACTCTCTTTCCTCATCGCCTCCCATCTCCTCTCTTTCTCTCTCTCTAGCGGCTGCGGGGTGTCCCTTCTCTCTCCTCATTCAACTATTGCCCTCTTCTTCTCTCCTCCACCTCGCGTCTTCTTTCTAGCGCCAGTGCCCCCCCCCCCTCTCTCTCTCTGTCTAGCGCTGGTTGTCTCTCTCTCTCTCTCTCATGCGCTATGCCTCCCTCTCATCTCTCGTCCACCTCTCTCTTTCTTTCTAGCGCCAGTGCCCCCCCCCCTCTCTGCTCTCTCTTTTCTCTAAGCGCTGGTGTCTCTCTCTCCTCTCTCATGCGCTATTGCCCCTCTCTATCTCGCCCACCTCTCGCTTTCTTTCTAGCGCCGGCCCACCCCCCCCCCCGCCCCCCACCCGTCCCTCCTCTCTCTTCCCTCTAGCGCTGTGTGTCTCTCTCCGCTCTCTCTCTCATGCGCTATTGCCCTCTCTATCTCTCTTCCACCTCTCTCTTTCTTTTCTATCGCCATTGCCCCCCCCACTCCACTCTCAGTTCTCTTCTGTTTCTAATCCGCTTCGCCCTCTCCCATCCCCCCTCGTCTCTCCTCTCTGTGTGTGTGTGGGTGTTGTAGTGTTGTGTTTTTTTGTGTTTGTGTTTGTGTGTGTGGTGTGTGTGTGTGTGTTTGTGTGTTTGACTCTCTCTGTCTGCTGTCTGCTCTCTCTCTCTTGCTCTTTAAGCGCATCTCTCCTCGTGTCTTACAGCTTTCCCCCTCTCTCTCTCATCTCATCTCTCCTCCTCGCCGGGTCTTTCTGCTCTCAGCTCCCTCCCTCCTCTTCTTTTTCTCGTCTCTCTCTCTCTCTCTCCTCCTCGCTCCTCTCTCTCTCTCTCTCTTCCTCTCCTCTCTCTCTCTCTCTCTCTCCATAACCCATTTCCCACTTTGCAAATCGCTGACACAGCCGCCAGTGGCTCACCCCCAGTGTGTGTCCTGGGAGCCCCTAGCTAGGACTTGGTCAGTGGCGCGGTGGCTCAGTGTCTAATACTGCTCGTTCAGTCAGCGATAGATCGCGGGAGCCTAGTTCGAATCTTGGACAAGGGCAGACTGATTTTTCACCCCTCCCTCCCCCTCCCCCTCCCCCTCGCCCCGCCCTCCTCCCCACCACACGACACACACACACACACACACACACACACACACACACATATACATATATATCATATATATGCATTACTATACTGATGGAAGAATTGTTACCTGCACTTGTGTTCCCCCACTACTTAATTTGCTCAGCATTATATATATAGATATATATATATATATATATACAGCGAGGGAGAGAGGAGAGAGAGATAGAGAGGAGAGAGAGAGAGAGAGAGAGATACGCACGCACTCACACACACATCACACACACATCACACCACCACACACACACCACACACACACACACACCACCACACGAACCCGCACGCACACACATAAGTATATATATATATAGTACATAACGATAGAGAGCGAGACGACCACGCGCTCGCGCGTACGCACACACCACACACCCCACCAACACACACACCACACACACACACACACACACACACACCCCACACACACCCGTCGCCCGTATTTC
>JADBJO010002926.1:7500-10000 GCA_016801955.1 Conus betulinus | reverse complement strand
CGGATGTGGTGTAGCATATAATAATGGACTATTCCGCACGCGGTGACGCCCCCTTGATGAAACCGAAACAGTGAGAGAGAGAGAGAGAGAGAGAGACAGAGACAGAGACAGACAGACAGACAGACAGAGACAGAGAGAGGCAGAGAGAAAGACAAAGAGAGAGCCTGCATGCTGGTAACAAAGCATCTTTCAATGTGTGGGGATTTTGCTGAAGCGCGCGCTAGCTGGAAGCTAGCATGAGGGACAGACGGTACATGCCATAAGCGCGGCCGGCTATGGGAAAGATTGTGTGAGCTACACTCGCAATACAGGGAGAGTGCGTTGCTGTTGGCTTACGATCAGTTGTGAGCGTAGGGTGCCCACGTACGTCCTTTAGAAGTGTAAGAATCGGCGGCCAGACCTTCACAATCAGAGAGGAAGAATGCGGGCTGCGATAGCATCGACGAGGGGTTACTTCATTGACTGTAAACAACGTGGTCAACGAAGTCCAGTGTGCGTGCGTGTGTGTGTCGGGGAGGGGGGGGGGGGGGGGTGTCCAGGGGGGGAGGAGAGACTGTGCAAACAAACAATGCAGCGACGTTCAAACCCTCGTCTCTTCAACATCCTCTGAAGAACAAACCAAAAGTCTCCCTCTCTGTGTCTCTGACTCTGTCTCTGTGTTTCTCTCTGTTTGTCTCTGTCCCTCTCCTACTGTCTGTCTGTCTGTCTGTCTGTCTCCCTCTCTCTCTCTGTTTCTCTCTCTCTCTCTGTTTCTCCCTCCCTCTCTCTCTCTCTTTCCATGTTTTCTCTCTCTCTCTCTCTCTCTCTCTCTCTCTCTCTCTCTCTCTCTCTGTGCCTCTCCCTCTCTCTCTCTCTCTCCAGATAGGTGGGGGATAAATGCATGAAGACTCTGGCGGTCAAAGACTTGCAGAAAGCCCCATCACACACTGGAAGATCTATCTACTGGTCACTGTCATAGAACACGTCAGACCTGAGGGTGATGATGATGCCACAGCCCCCCCCCCCCCCCCCCCCCCCCGTCCCTTCGCCCAAACAGAGAGTAATGTTGCGCTTTTCAATTCACTGTCGTTTGACGAGTATCGGGTCATTACTTCATTGTTCCAGAAAGTCTTTGACCTTTGTGGGTTTTTGTGGTTTTTTTTTCCCCCTTTCGTCACAGTTTATATAGCTCGACAATGTTTCTTTCCCCCTCTTTCTGTTTTTTTCCTCTGTTTTTTTTTTTTTTTTTCCTTTCGTCACAGTTTATATAGCTCGACAGTGTTTCTTTTCCCTCTTTCTGTTTTTTTTTTTTTTTTTTTTCCTCTGTTTTTCCCCCCTTTCGTCACAGTTTATAGCTCGACAATGTTTCTTTCCCTCTTTCTGTATTTTGTCCTCTGGTTTTTTTTTTTTTTGTTTGTTTGTTTGTTTGGTATTTTTTTTTTCCTTTTAGGTTCTTTTTTTTCCTTCGAAATCTGGCAACTTGGAAGTGAAATGATGTACACTATCAAGTGTGGTCATCCATGCTCTTTTTGGTTTGTTTGTTTGTTTGTTTTTTAGCCCATAAAGCGGTTTGTTTTCTTTACAAATGCTTTTCGGGTTTGTTTCTTTTTTTGTTTTTTTTTGTTTGTTTTTGTTTGGGTTTTTTTTTTGTAAACCAGGAGGTAAACCATTTACCGGAATGTCCTCAGCAATGGTTTAGTCTTAAATCCACTTTCAGGAGATCCACTTTTGACCTAGCATGCTGTTTCACGGATGTCATTGTACACTGTCATCGTCTCAGTCGTCTTGTTTCAGGGACGGAAACCTTCTTTCCACACACACAACACACACACCACACACACACCACACCACACACACCCACCGACACACACACACACACACACACACACACACACCCACACACACACACACTGCCACAGAGAGAGATCGAGCGAGGAGAGATCGAGAGATAGAGAGAGGAGATATACAGACCAGACAGACAGACATTCAGACAGACAGACCTACAGACACGAGAGCTACCGACAGACAGACAGACAGACAGACTGACGGATGGACTAGGAAAGTCAGTGTGGAGAGTGCAGTAGTGGACAGGGACAGAGGGGCCGGATAATGAATAGATAAACGAGGACTGACATACTGTAGTCATCAAGAAGCAACAGGCAAAAAACTCAGAGAGAGAGAGAGAGAGAGAGAGAGAGAGAGAGAGAGGAGAGAGAAGGACAGACAGATAGACAGACAGAACAGACAGAAGCAGAAACGGCAAAAACTCAGAGAGAGAGAGAGAGAGAGAGAGAGAGAGAGAGAGAGAGAAGGACAAGACAGACAGGAAGGACAGACAGACAGACAGACAGAGACAGACAGACAGAGCGAGAGAGATAGAGAGTAAGACAATGACAAATACAAATCCTATTGTTCATTCAGCAGTGATCTCCTCAGACCAGGATGTATGTATCTTCAACATAAAAAAAAAAAGACTTCATCACTCCCTTTAACCCCTCCCTACCCCTCAGCTCAGGAGAGA
>JADBJO010002925.1:272500-276490 GCA_016801955.1 Conus betulinus | reverse complement strand
CCAGAGCCACAACATTGTGTATGCCATCCACTGCCAGCTGTGTGGTAAGATCTACGTAGGTGAGACATCTCGCACACTTGAGACGCGCATCTCTGAACACCTGGCCGACATCCGCCACCACCGGCCCAAACCAGTCGCCCTACACTTCAACCATGCCCAACACAACATCAACCATGTCAAAGTCTTGGCACTTTGGCAATCGAAGAGTGACAACTTGGAACGCCTTATGCAGGAATCTTATCTCATTGCCAAACTGGGCACTGTCCATCCTCATGGCATCAACGTCCAAAAGTAGTATGTACCATTCTACCTCTGCAGCTCCAGTCTAAAATATCCTCCACCTACACACACCCATACTACCCTACCTCCCACTGTTTACCTCAGACATAGGTTGCAGCTATCATCTTTTCCCTTTTCCTACACTCTCCGAGTCTCACCATTTGCTACGTCAATCGACTTACTCCCCACTCCCCCTCCCTCTGCCCTAGTAATGATGTGTGTGTAGGGGTGTGGTAGGTATGGCGGTTGCTGGGGGTGGAGGCGGGGGTAACCAATGAACAAGGCTGACATTACTAATGGAACACACACACACACACACACACACACACACACACACACACACACACACACACACACACACACACACACACACACACATAATAAATAGAAATGCTAGCTCCTTTATCGCTGGTCGTTCCTCTCCTTTCCTGGCGCCTTTATTTCCGCTAGTGTTACTGCACTTACCACCGCTTAAGGTGTTGATGGTAAGAGGTATATTACTTAAAAACCTTTATTACTTTATCACTATCATTTACAACAACACTGATGTCATTGTTATTACCGTCAGTCATTTTCACCTTTATGCTTCTAAGCATTATGTCCTATTATCACTAATCCCATTGCCGGCCATAATTGTAGAATTAAAATAATGATAATACTTAGAAACAATAACTAATTTTTTAGAGAGAGAGAGAGAGAGAGAGGGGGGGGGGGGGGAGAGAGAGAGGGGAGAGAGAGAGAGAGAGAGTGTATAGGTGTGAATATGTTGCCCCCCCCCCCCCCCCCCCCCCAGTCAGTATATAAACCCATCCCCTTCTTCCCTCCACCCTCTTACCATCAACACCTTAAAGTTACATGTACCAACCCATCACTTCAGTCTCAGCCCACAATATCTTCCCACTACACACACATACTACCATATATCCCACTATTTACCTTATACATAACTTATAGCTATCTTCCTTTCCCTTCTTCTCACCACACCCTCTCTATTTCTCACATCAGTCTATTGTTTATTCAGATACTTGTCCACTCCATTTCCCTCACTTCATTTGGTTTTCTTTTATTTTTTTTTTTCATTTTCATTCACTATTTCTTCAACATGTACTCCTGTTCCATCTTCCCTCTTTCCTATGCATATGTTGTGGAAATGTTGATAACCACACACACACACACACACACACACACACACACACACACACACACACACACACACACACAACAACACACACACACACACACACACACACACACACACACTCACCATCGCCTTAGCCTCCGGGATTGTTGCCACGGCAACCCTGCTGTTTAAGAATCCTCTAACCCACTCTCCTTTCTCCCATACCTACTTATTGACACCAAGACTGGTAGTAATCTTGTCTCTTTTTTTTATATATATATTTTGACCATTATTAGTATTCCTATCAGTATATTATCATCATTACGACTTTGACTCGCACATTACACAGAAGCGATCAAAGCTAAGTGCATTTTCGTTATTTGTTTCATGTTTGTTGCACCTGAGAAGACTAGTCATCATTTTATGTAAACTTTCATGTTGCTGGTAGTAGTTTCTCCTGTTAGGTTGTCATATCTCTTCGGAGAAAATCCGTATCGAAGCGTTTGACCACCCGCCACCAAACGGTTTTCTCCGACTGGCAGTCTTGATTTATTTTTTCCAAGCAATTTGCCTTTTGGTAGACACTTTGACTTAGTTTTGCAGCGGAAACTAATGAACTGCCTGCCTCAGCTCTGCTTCTGGTCAACATGGCCATTTTCTGTTCACTATTTTGCGAAAGACTCCGCACGCTTCTGGTCTAGTTGGTGACAGTAGCCGCCATTTTGTGTGTGTGTGTGTGTGTGTGTGTGTGTGCATGCGTTCGTGCGTGCGCGTGCGTGTGTGAACTGCTTCGAGAGCGACATTGGTCTAACAATATACTTGACCATGCCAGCAGGCACTTGCTTCATTTCTTAGTGTTTGGGAATCACCCCTAAAAAAGATAATAAGTGACAATATTTCGTCAGCAACTTGATGGTGATCGTCCCACAGAAGAATTTGTTGGAATGGACTCTACATAAATCTCTCTTTCCCGATTCTTTGCCCTCGATCCCACTGTAGCGTATATTCGTAACTCCTGAGTCAAATGGGCAATACTATGGAAAAATGTTAGCATCTGAAGGCGATATGAACCTCGAGGAAAATATCGGACAGATGGAAAACAGTTATTATGTTGCGGATCACAACTATTTTCCAAGGGATGACAACTGTATATCATGCTTTCCATTGAATGATATTGTCCTGTTTTTCCTGTTGGATCATAATCATTTACTCTATAGTCCTCGGGATAATAACTGTTATCTTTGTTTTCCTGAAGAAAACAGGCATTATCGTGAAGAAAACATCAGTAGCAGTGTTCATCGCTAATACCATGGCAAGCGCACGCGAGGTGGTGTCATTGCTATATAAGGAACACGGGGGAAAAACAGTTATTGTCCCGGAGATCACAAGTATTTTCCTGAGGATGACAATTATTTTTTTTTTTTTTTTTACTATTTCCGTTGTTTCCTTGGAGAATAATAACCGCTTTCCCGCCAAAATGGGGAGAACAGTTTTAATTCTTAGAGGTAACAACCATGCTAATTGGTTTCGTGGGAAAAATAGGGAAAACATATGTGACCCTTGAGAAAAGAACGGGGAAAACAGCTAGTATATTGAGGAAAGTGGTTGTGATCATCAGGTATAATAGTTGAACTGTGTTGTTCTAAAGGATAGAAGCCATTTTGCTGGCTCAGGAGGTAGTATTGCCTTAATGATGAATTTAGTATGCTTCCATACATGTCGGCATCTCTGTGATAAACTTTAATTTGAGTACAGAGAGATGGCTACTACAGAGAGCTGAATAGGTTGTTTGTTATTCAAATTATTACAGCAGTGTTCTTTTCTTTTGAGAAGTATGACGTTTATTCATACATCAATTCATTCGTTCACTCCTTCATTCGTTCGTTCATGCATGCATTCATTCATACAGTCATTCATCCACTCATTCGTCCGTTCGCTCGTTCGTTCGTTCATTCATTTATTCAGTTATTCATTTGTCCATTAATCTCTCTCTCTCTCTCTCTCTCTCTCTCTCTCTCTCTCTCTCTCTCTCTCTCTCTCTCTCTCTCTCTCTTTTGTTTTATTCTCTTTGTCACTAAGACGATGTTATTCTTATGCAAGTGGAGAGATACTCTCTTATTAAGAAAAGGGTAAAATCCGGCAAAGAAAGTTGCGGAGGTGGGGGGCACAGAGAGAGAGAGAGAGAGAGAGAGAGAGAGAGAGAGAGAGAGAGAGAGAAAGAGAGAGATAAATCTAAGCTTCGGCGCTATACCACGTGTGAAAACGTTAATGAGCATTCCTCTCTCTCTCTCTCTCTCTCTCTCTCTCTCTCTCTCTCTCTCTCTCTCTCTCTCTCTCTCTCTCTCTGTGCAGACTAGCGCCGTGTGAGAACCTGCGCGCCCGCGGACGTGCGCGCGCGCGTTGTTTGTGTGTGTGTGTGTGTGTGTGTGTGTGTGTGTGTGTGTGTGTGTGATTTTTCTCCATAAACGAATTACATTTTTCCAGCTGTAAACTGAGATGTCTGCATTTGCTGGGAAGCAAATAATTCAGGTCTTCTCCTGGTGGGATCCTATGACACATAGAGAGGGAGGAATGTGGGAGTGGGTGTGGGG
>JADBJO010002925.1:252500-262500 GCA_016801955.1 Conus betulinus | reverse complement strand
AGAGTACAGGACTAGACAATAGAGAGCCTGAGAAAACATAACTTTTTTTCCCTTCATGAATGAATTAGTATAACATTTTACCTCATGGCTTTAAAACTCGCAGCTGCAACATTATGCATCTGACTGCCACTACTTCTTTTCTGTTTTTACACTGCATCTTAAAGCTGAGAAATTTGAAACTTTCCTGGTATATCAATCATTTTGCTTTTCTTCAATACTATACACGTAAACCTGCTCCCCACATTCTCTTTTTCCGGTATCCCTTTCAGCCTAAATATATAACTGAAGTCGGAGTGACTTTCACATCTGCTTCTTCTTCTTCTTCTTCTTCTTCTTCTTCTTCTTCTTCTTCTTCTTCTTCCCCATCCCCATCCTCCTCCTCCTTTCTCTTCTTCTGCACTTTGCAGATTCTCCGTATCTATGCTGTATATCAGTTCCTTGTGGCTTATTAGATCAGAGACATTCGCTACAGTGGCTCGAGTTCGTTTATCTGTCACTTCGTCTGTCCAGCAATCTTTGGAAACCTTTCAAGATCTTCTCATTGTTTTGTCGAACAGCATTTCGAAGGGTTTGGGTTTTCTTGCTTGCTGCTTGGGGGGGGGGGGGGGGGGGGGGGGGGGAGGTCACACACGACGTTAATATTTATGATGCTGATACTTACTAACGCCACACTTTGAGGTGTTTTGTGCATAATTTGTGTGTACATGTTTTAGGTGTCCATCATCTACTTTGTTCATTTCCAAGAGACTATTTGTCTATCCGTTATTTGCATAATGTTTGTGCAAGACCCGTTTCTCTATGCGTTGATTTGCATTATTGGGTGCATGTTTTTTTAGCGTCTCGTTATGATTTTGCCCACAAGATCTTTTCTCTATGGGCTAATTTGCGTGATTTATTTTGCACGTTTTGGGTATCCCATCTTTTTTTTCATGAGACCGTTTCTCTCTGCCTTCATTTGCATCATTTGTTAGGTTCGTTTTCAGGTGTCCCATTATTTTGTTTCGGCGATACCGTTGTTTTTCTAAGCATTAAAGAGGCCTTGTTACCACACAGAATGTCGCCACTGCACAAAATGTCACAATTGTGACATTTTGTGCAAATTTGTGCAAATTGTGACAATTTGGGCAGTGAATACATGCATAAAATGTCATTGTGACATTTTGTGTAGTGGTGACATTTTGTGCGGTAACCGGCCTGGTCTTGATTCTTTTCACACTGAGTAACTCGTTTGTGAACGTCTCGTATGATCTCAGATCTGAGTTGTGTGCCCCTTACAACTAACGGCACGACTATTACCAACGCACAAAAGTTTAACGTTTGCCAACAAAAGACGAGATGACAAGATGACTTACAGAATATAGGGTTGCTATGAACTGTGATTTGAATTTTCTGTTTTAATTACAGACACATTCTGTACGAAAGTACATCGTAGAGTTGTTCAAAGTGTTCATAACTTTCATTGATATGTATGTGCCCATGCGTATATATGTTGTTTATGTATGTATGCTTGTGCTCTCTTCAGGGTGTTCATTTTGGGCACGCTACCCGGTGTTATATATATTGTGTGTGTGTAAGCGTGAGTTCTGCATGTGTTTTCACGCGGCCTGTATCTTTTTACAATTTTGATTTTTTTTGGGGGTGCGTTCAGGGAGGGTGTGTTAAGGAATGGTGTGTGACAAGAATTTCCATTTGTGCCTGCAATTGTTTATGATCTCAACTTTTGAATTCAGAGTTGCTAGATGAGGTTTGCATAATATCAGCCACTTTTCTGTAGAACATAGGTTGCATTTTTTAGAGATATTGTTGTATGGTGCTGCTCTTTTTATAATTTTCCATGATATATTATAGTCTATTTTTTTATCTTTAAGTTTCCAAATGTGTTTGCTTAGTTCTGTTTGGTTTTTATTTTTTTCATTTTTGAAGGACTGTTTATGGTTTGCATATCTAGTTTTGAAATGGTTTGCAGTAATCCCTATGTATGTTTCTTTGTCACTATCAGTTGTTACTGTGGCTTGGTATACAATATTATTGTAAAGGCATTTATTATTCAGGGGGCATTGATCTTTTTTTGTGCAGTTACAAGATGTCCTTTTGTTACCCTTTTTGGCTGTGTTGCCTTTAGTTTTGTTAGATGAGTCAATTATGTTTTTGAGGTTGGGCATACATGAATATGATAGCTTGACGGTGTTTTTTTATTGAATATTTTAGATAGTACATGTTCTTTTGGAAATGATGTTATAAGAATTTTAAAGAATTCTTTTCCTACATTAGTCTTTATTCTTCCATCATATGGGGGATTATACCATATGATCTTCCTTTTCCTGTTTTTTTTCTATTACTGTTCATGTTATTATCTGGGTTGTATTGTAGTTTGTAGTTGTAGCCACTTTTTTTTTCAGTGCCTCTTGGTATTCAACTGCTGCACTGTTGAATACTTTTCTCGTTGCATGACAGGTTAGATAGTCTTTTGTTTATGCCATTGGGTATGGTTTTTAGGATAGAAGGGTGGATGGTTACTTTTGATGTCTACGTAGATGGGTGTATCATTAGGTTTTTTATATGGTTTGTATACATGGTCATTAAGGTCTAATGTTATGTCTAGGTAGTTTACTACCTTCTTGTTGGCTTCTACTGTGATTTTTAAAATGCAACCTATGTTCTACAGAAAAGTGGCTGATATTATGCAAACCTCATCTAGCAACTCTGAATTCAAAAGTTGAGATCATAAAACATTGCAGGCACAAATGGAAATTTCTTGTCAACACACCATTCCTTAACACACCCCTCCCTGAACGCACCCCCCAAAAAAATCAAAATTGTAAAAAGATACAGGCCGCGTGAACACATGCAGAACTCACGCTTACACACACACAATATATATAAACACCGGTAGCGTGCCCAAAATGAACACCCTGAAGAGAGCAGAGAGCTGGAAACAAGTTTGTTGGTGTTTTTTTTAATCTCTTTTTTAATCACATTTTTAAACTTATGTCGCTCCCTTCCCGGTTGAGCGTTTTTGGAGTTCTTGCTGGCTCTCTAGTCCCCCATTGTACTTTACCTTCTTTCGCCGTTTCTGTTTATTTCCTTGGAAGTGTCGGCAGCGTAGATAGCTGAAAGATGTTCTTCGAGAACTGTCTCTCTGTCTCTGTCTCTGGTTCTGGCTCTCTCTCTCTCCTCTCTCTCCTCTCCCTCTCTCTCCTCTCTCTCTCTCTATCTCTCTCCTCTCTCTCTCCTTCTTCTTCTTCTTCTTCTTCGGCTTCTTCTTTCTTCCTTTCTTTCTTCTTCTTCTTCTCTCTCTCTCTCTCCTCTTCTCTTCTCTCTCTCGATCTCTCCGTCTTCCTTCTCTTCTTCTTCTTCTTCTTCGTCTTATTCTTTCCCTTCTTCCTTCTTCTTCTCCTTCTTCTCTTCTCTCTCTCTCTCTCTCTCTCTCCCTCTCTCTCTCTCTCTTCTCTCTCTCTCTGAGTGTGAATCCAGTGTTTGTGGTGTGGTGTGTGTGTGTGTGTGTGTGTGTGTGTGTGAGAGAGAGAGAGGAGAGAGTCTCTGTCTCTCTGTCTGTCCTCTGTCTCTCTCATCTATTTCTCTCTTTTCTTCTTTCTGTCTCTCTCTGTTTCTCTCTGTCTCCCTCTCTGTCTCTCTGTCTCCCTCTGTCTCTCTGTCTCTGTCTCCCTCTGTTGTGTGTGTGTGTGCGCGCGCGCGCGCGCACGTTGTATGTGTGTGTGTGTGTGTGTGTGTGTGTGGTGTTTATCCACGGCTTGAGGTACTGCTATCTCTGTCTCTCCGTATCTCTGTCTCTATCTGTCTGTCTTCCTGCCTTCTCTCTCTCTCTCTCTCTCTCTCTCTCTCTCTCTCCTCTCTCTCTCTCTCTCTCTCTCTCTCTTTTCAGGTCAGAGTGTCTGAAACGCACCACAGCGTTACCGAACTCAACTCGAATGCAAATACACGCACGAAACAAAGTGCACACTAAGGCTTATATATTCACACACAACACTAAACAACCAGTCATTTTCCCACAAAGACATCTTCTCTTCTTCAGGAGCCACAAACACAGACCTCAAACTGCATAAACTAATACTCCCTTAGATGGTTCCCAACAGCAGAAACTGGGTTTGGTCTCACCGGGCCAATGTCAATAGAAAAAAAAAACAACAACAACAAAAAAAAATAAAACCGCGTCTGTAGCTACGGTCACAAACGGTCCCTCGGTATCCCATAGCTCGGTCCTCCTCCTCACCCAGCCCCCTTCTCTTCTCTGTCTGTCTGTCTGTCTGTCTCTGTCTGTCCTGTCTGTCTCGCTCTCCTCCTCCTCCTCTCTCATTCTCCTCTCTTCTCTCTCTCTCTCTCTCCTCTCTCTCTCTCTGCTCTTGCTGCCTTTTCCTCTTCCTCTTTTCCTCTCTCTCTCTCTCTGCCTGCCTCCCTCCACACCTCCCTTCTGCTTTATCTCCCTATTTTATCTGTCCTCTGTCTCGCCTCTCTCTCTCTCTCTCTCTTTCCTCTCTCCCTCTCGGCTCCTCTCTCCTCTCTCTCTCTCTCTCTCTATCTCTCTCTCTCTTCACTGACGTGTGTTTGAACAGATGTTCACTTTATTTTTATCTCTAGGTAGAAAAAATGTTCCAAAGGTAAAATCGTGGACTGTTTCTGACGATAACACTAAAACCGGGGTATGATTCTAATCCTATATCTATAGCTAAGGACCTTCCAATGCCACTTCTGAAAGAATCGATGAGAATATTAAATTTTCTAAATGTGTTACTGAACGAACAGATACAAACCACAAGCATTTCGGTTTTAGGCAAGTCTTCGTGCCATGAATGATAAAAAAAAAGGTTGTGCTTTAGAAGCAAACACTACACAGCTTTTAACTGGTCTTTTGAAATCCATGCTTATTCCTTGACGTTTGTGATTTACAGGTGTTTTGCTTGTACGGTTGGTTCCTTTGTTCTTGGTGTGTTTTTTGTTCTTGTTTGTCCACTTGTTCGTTTGGTTCTTTATCTTGTGGGTGCGAGTGGGGATTATAATTGCAGTGTTCGTTTGTTTTGCTAAAAAACATACTGATACTGTTTATATTTAATTTATTTTCGTTAAGTACACATACAAAGCTTGTAAAATACAGCAACTATTTCCAGCCTCTTTCCTAGTTACCCCACTACCTACACGCCGCTTCTCAGCTCATCCACCACTCTTGTGTTCACCTGTCATCTATATGTATTATGCCAAAATCTAATGTGCATTAAAATTCGTTAGTACTGACTCTCTCTCTCTCTCTATGCTCTCTCTCTCTCTCTCTCTCTCTATCTCTCTCTCTCTCTCTCTCTCCTTTTCTGTCTGTCTTTCTGTCTGTCTGTCTGTCTGTCTGTCTCTCTCTCTCTCTCTCTCTCTCTCTCTCTCTCCTCTCTCTCTTAGAACGTATATTTAAACAGATGCTCTCCACCGTATTCATCTCTAACAACAATATTTAAGGACGACGTGGTTTTTTTTTTTTTTTTTTCTTTAACAAATCAGGAGCGGATTGAAAATATTGTTTGGGATGCTCTCTCTCTCTCTTCTCTCTTCTCTCTCTCTCCTCTCTATCTCTTCTTTTCTATCTTCTCTTTCTTCGTTCTTCTCTTCTTCTTTCTTCTTCTTCCTCTTTTCTTCTTCTCTTCTTTCTCCTCCCCTCCTCCTCCTTTTCCGTTCTTCTTTCTTCTTCTTCTTCTTCTTCTTCTTTTTCTTCTCTTTTAACCGCACGCAACCTTACTCCTGATAGCCACGTGACTGTCTCGCTATGTGTTTGTCTGACTGTCTGGCGTGTTAATGACGCGCGGGTCAGAATAGGCAAAGTACCATGCTGCTGTTTACTTTCAGAACTAACACAAAAGTTAGTCTTTGCTAACATTACTATAGAGTTTTCTCCGCTCATCTATTTTCATAGCAACAAATATTCATTATATACACATGGTAGGTCACAGAGTGATGAACCTCTCTCTCTCTCTTCTCTCTCTCTCTCGTCCTCTCTTCTCTCTCTCACACACACACACACACACACACAAGACCAACTATACACATTACTACACACACCACCAATGTTATATGAATAATGATGACAATGACAACACAACATAATGATCATTATGATTATCATTATTATGATGCTGATAAGCTCGACAGCGACGAAAAAGATCACAATGATGTGGCCCGTATGAAGGATAATGATGGCGATGTGCCATACTTATGATGGTCAAAACTAGCTTGCACATGCTGCATGTTTGATCAACCTTAAATGTATCGTTTAACTCAAACGTGTAAAAGAGAGCGAAAGACTGAACAAATGGTATTATCAGAGTGAACAGAGGAGCGAGCGAGCTGGAGAGAAAGAGAGAGAGAGAGAGAGAGAGAGAGAGAGAGAGAGAGAGATAGAAGGGCTGCAGAAGGGAGTGGGGGAGGGAGGGAGAATGGGAGGCATGAGTGTCTGCCAGACAGAAATCACTTTGAAGAGGGTCACAGTAAGCAGCAAGATAAGACATTTTGTCTTGCCAAGTGTTAGATCATTGTCTTGCCAAGTGTTAGATGATAGAGGTAAAAATTCAATGCCAAAGTGACCACAGGAGGCAGCGAACTACGAGAGGTTCACCATATCTTGAGGCCTTCCCTCTCTTTCCGCCGCTTGATCCTTCCCTGGTTTGAATCAGGTACCCATTCAATGCTATTGGTCGAAAGTTAAGAGAGATGTTCAAAACAACAAGTGTTTCTCTGTATCACTACGTCGAAAGTTAAGAGAGATGTTCAAAGCAACAAGTGTTTCTTTGTATTATGACGTCGAAAGTTAAGAGAGATTTCAAAGCAACAAGTGTTCCTTTGTATTATGACGTCGAAAGTTAAGAGAGATGTTCAAAGCAACAAGTGTTTCTTTGTATCACTACGTCGAAAGTTAAGAGAGATGTTCAAAGCACCATGTGTTTCTTTGTATCACTACTTCGAAAGTTAAGAGAGATGTTCAAAGCAACAAGTGTTTCTTTGTATCACTACGTCGAAACTTAAGAGAGATGTTCAAGCAACAAGTGTTTCTTTGTACAGCTACAATTACGTGTGTGGGTGATTCAACCGTTACATAGCTTGTGAGAGTTCGCGTATAGTATTGTAGTAATATATTCATCCAACTATGACCCCTTAGAATATTAGATCTTCTTGGAAGTCTCAGGATGACAGGATGCTGATCTTACCGTTTACCTATTTGTCAGCCTGGTGCCTCTGTTACAGAGTGCAAAGAAGTCGTGCAAATGTAAGCTGTATAGCTCTTATAGCAAAAAAAAGAGAACGGTTTGGGTTTGTTGACTGGCTTATACAACAAAGGGAAAGCAAAAGACAGTATTGTTGCCAATTGTACACATCTTGTGAATTATAACATAATCATATATATCATATAATACAATGATGATGATGATGATGATGATGATGATGATGATGATGATGATGATGATGATGAGGACGACAACCACGACGACGACAACGAGGCGACGATGATCTCTTTGACGATAACGACAATGGTCGCAAATCAGCCACTTGCTTACATTTCAGCGGACGGGGAACTCTCAGTGGACCTGTCGACAGGGGAGATTACTAACAACTTGCCTGGAGTGGAGTGGGTTGTCCTCCCTTCCTCATCGCGCAGCTCGACCAGACGACTGAAGAGGTAGATCGCTTTGACTGAGTGAGTGAGTGAGTTAGTGAGTGAATAAGTGAGTGATCGGTTGATCATCTGGTTGATTAATGGTGAGTCGTTGGTCGGTTGGTTGACTGACTAATGGATTGCCTAATTGATTTATTACTTGCTCGCTTAACTGATTGGTGTTGGTTGGTTGGCTGACGTCAAAAATGTGTTGATCGTTGTGCTGTTCAGTTATTGATGATTTATTGATTGATTGATTGATTGATGATGATTGATTGATTGATTGATGATGATTGATTGATTGATTGATTGACACATCCATTGCATGGATGATTGATTAAGTGATTTATAGATTAATCAGTCATTTGATCGATTGATTATTTCCATTTCAACTGCAAGCCCGTTTGCTGGTTATTTGACTTCTGAGCTCACATCTACCTTCTTTCTCAGTTAATTAGCTGTCTACCTGCTATTTCAATTACTTACTTCTTAATTTTGTTTGGTTATCGCAACACTAACCCGTAGGAACAAACAAGATCAAAACAGCAAAGCATATTATTTTCAGTTGTACTGTTTAAAAATTCAAATGAGAAGGAGAAGAAGAAGAAGAAGAAGAAGAAGAAGAAAGAAAGAAGAAAAAAAAGAAGAAGAAGGAGAAGAAGAAGAAGAAGAAAAAGGAGAGGAAGGTGGGAGGAGGAGGGAGGAGGAGGGGGAGGAGGAGGAATAGGAGGAACAATCAGCCATCAGCCGAAAAGAAGAAGAAAAACCTCAAATGAAATTGACGAGAAAGAAGAACAACAACGCTGAGACGGTGGAGAAGACCGAATTTCCAATCATTCTCCAATTGTATTGGCACAGAGGTAGGAGATCGGGGTGGGAGGGGGTAAAGAATGGAGAGGATGACATCGGACTCCCTTTGAATTTCCTTTGGCCCATCCATCATAGAATAAAGAAAGAAAGAAAAGAAAAGAGGACAAAGCGCGCGCGCGACACACACACACACACACACACACACACACACACACACACACACACACACACACACACACACACACACACACACCACACTCACACACACACACACACACACACACACACACACACACACACACACACACACACACACACACACACATACACACACGCACACCACACTCACACAAACACACTGACATGCACACACACACACACACACACACACACTCTCTCTCTCTCTCTCTCTCTCTCTCTCTCTCTCTCTCTCACACACACACACACACACACACACACACACTCTCTCTCTCTCTCTCTCTCTCTCACACACACACACACACACACACACACACACACACACACACACACACACACACACACACACACACACACACACACACACACACACACACACACACACACACACACATGGACAGAGAGACAGAGACAGAGAGAGAGAAGCCCACCCATGATATAAGAGAAAGAGGCACTCTCTCTCTCTCTCTCTCTCTCTCTCTCTCTCTCTCTCTCTCTCTCTCTCTCTCTCTATCTTATACACACACACACACACACACACACACACACACACACACACACACACACACACACACACACACAGGACAGAGAGACAGAGAGAGAGAGAATCCCACCCATGATATAAGAGAGAGAGGCACATATATAGTATGAAAGAAAAAAGAAAGAGGACCCACACACACACACACACACACACACACACACACACACACACACACACACACACACACACACACAGAGGCTTATCCATAATGTGAAAAAGAAAGAAAAGAAAAAAAAGGAACACACACATACACACAGGCGCATGCACGCACGCACGCATCCACTCACGAACACACACACACACACACACACACACACACACACACACACACACACACACACACACACACACACATTTGATATACAGCTGGAAGACACTACAGCAGAGTAAATCCCCGCGGAGACTTGAAACATTGCTTGAGACGGCACAATCTCCCGCTACAAACTGCGAAAGTCCACTATAGGAGAGGGCCAGTCACTCCCCAGGTTATGTCTTGGGCGTCGCCAAAAAAAATAAAAAAAGAGAGGTCCTGTCTGTTATAGCAGCAAACCGCCTTCCACTTCGCCTTGATCCTGTTCTGTAGGAGACCACGAGAAACGTGACCTGTAAGGCATGCTGTGAACTGGCAGGGTGGAAATTGTGCAACTCATATCATCATCCGCCCAACAGTCGAGTGCTTTTGGAAAGCGTCCAGCCAGACGTTTACGGTTCAACGTTGGGAATCAAATCACTTTGCCAAACACGATGAGCTGTCAGGCCCAGGGCCTGTGCCATCATTTCTGAACACACACACACACACACACACACAC
>JADBJO010002925.1:232500-245000 GCA_016801955.1 Conus betulinus | reverse complement strand
TATGCAAAAAGCAGTATAATTCACTGCAGAAAACTTTTAGATATATTATCTTGTTTTCTTTGCAATGTTTACTTGCTGTTGAGGCGATATCACTTTCGGTGTTTTCCTCTTCATGAAGTACAGAAAACAACTTCCTCAAACTTGCTTGTCACCAGTGTGTAAACTGCTTTGCGGAAGTTGTTTTTTTTTTTCTGTACTTCAGACAGAAGAGTACAGAGGGCATGTGTGGATATTGTTAGTTATTGAATTATGGTCTGATATTGGTGAACGGGAACCATCGCTGATCATTATAGCTGTTTACTAATTTGCGTTTGTCTTTATTGATCTATTTGTGTGTGTTTATTTATCTATCTATAAACTTACTTATGTATTTATTTATTTATTTATTCATTCATTTATTAAGGGACTGTAATAGGCGCCCTAGGTCAAATGGTTAGAACGTTTGTCTACGGAGCTGAAAGTCGTGAGTTCGAACCGCTCATGGGTTCCAATGTTTTTGGCTTAAAATCCTCTCTGTCCAGCCACCAGGAAATGGGCACGTGATTCAGTTCAGAGAAGGTGAAAGGCGGCAGAAGAAGAGGGAGGGACACGGCCTTCCATCATGCCACCCCTAGACACTAGTCTCTTGACAGTCCATTGCCTCTATGGCCAATATATATCTATGGAAACTGTATAACCTTTATCTTTTTGATTGACATTAAACATTCATTCATTTGTTCACATGCCTCCTCATTTTTTACGCCATCCAGATGGCATTGTTGGCTATTACATCGCTAATTCCATCTCCCTGTGCACCGCCACATACTGCTTTATTCCGTCATAATGACATCATTTTTTTCAGATGACACAATTGAACCCACAGCTCTAATCAAATCTTCTTGTCTGCCATGTAGTGCGTTGCAATCACTCTCATGCATTATTATCACACTGACGATGGAAGTTGCAGGGGGATCTGTCAATTTTTGGGTAGTTTTCCTTGCTGCCTGAGTTAAAGTGCTTCTCATCAGCAGGTAGCTGCTGTCCAGTACCAAGCCTGCCTAGCTGTTCGTAGAATGAAACGGACGTCGCTTGGTGGTCCTGCTGATCTCCACTGTGGAGGAGCCGGCTGAACATGCAGAACTGTCGGTGGAGAAGAGAGTTTTTTTGTGTGTGTGTCCATTCCTTGACATGCAAGTTTGAAGATTCGGTTTTACATTTTTTTGTTGATCGAGCGCTCCGTTTATTTTCTCCATCAAGAAGGTCATATTTCCACCTGAGCGCCTTTGTTTGTCCATCATAGAAACTACTACCTTATCGATTTTATCCAAATGTTGCTAAATACAAAAATAATTAGACGTGTCATATCCAGAATTCCTGAACGTGTCATATACAGAATTTCTGAACGATGTGGTCATATACAGAATTTTTGAACGATGTGGTACGAATTTGGGTTTAAAAACTGAATAAAAAGAAAAGTTCGCTTAATGTTAGTACTACAAGCTACCTACTGAACATAAAAAATAGTGAAGTTACTCTTGCGAATTGATAACTGTCTATAAAATAAAGGATTTTGTTGGAATTTTAACATTTACTAATCATGTAGAAGTTATTACCAATGAATTGAAATTTATCCATAAATTAATGCATTTTGATGGAATTTTAACTTTTTTTGATGATGTAAACATTTCTGTTTTGTATATTTCCAATCCTGTGAGGGAAAAAAAAACATGGGAAGTTACTCGTTTATCTCTGCGCCTACTATTACTTCCCCCGGCGGGAAATAATTTCATCACTCATGAACTGGCACAAAGTTCGGTTCCAGGATCCATTTTGAGTGTGACAGAGGTCCTCTCTCTCTCTCTCTCTCTCTCTCTCTCTCTCTCTCTCTCTCTCTCTCTCTCTCTCTCTCTCTCTCTCATAAACATTTTCTGTCTCAGTAAATTGATTATTCGATTAAAATTATTAGCGTTCATAAGTCTTCTGTGAACCATACTTTGAATACATCGTCTAAATATATAACCTACTCCGTTAAAATCGCTCATCCACTCTCACACACTCTGTCTACTACCATCCCTCTTCTCCTCCCGCTACCTACCATTCTCTCCGCCCCTCTCCCCCCTCCTCTGACCTCTCTCTCTGTAGTTTTTTGTTTGTTTGTAAGTTTCCGTCTGTTTCACCCCACCCTCCTCCCCCCATGTAATTATTACATATGTGAATAGTTTGCTTATCAGTGTAGAATTAGATTACAGTGTTGCAATGTTGAATTGTCAGTATGAATGATATGTGTTGAAATAATGTATGCATGACAAGGACAGATTGTAAGACTAGGTTTTGGCCTAAAATCTTCATCCTTGCGTATTAAAGATCAATAAATCTATCAGTCTCTTCCCCCCCCCCCCCCCCCCCCCATTGCCCTTTGGCTGGGCGTGCATTGTTGAACTGAATTATGTCTGCATTCTCCAACTGAAACAGCATCGATCAATATAGACAAGAACGCTTGTCATGGAATAACTTGTCTGTTTACCCCCTTTTAGCTAAGAAACCACAGGCTCAGTGTTGGGGGTGATGGGAAGGGGTAAAGAGAATTGCGAGGGGTGTTGTGTGGAGTGAGGAGGCCGGAGAGGGGAGTGGGGAAAGGGGGGGGGGGGGGGGGGGGGGGGTTGAGGATGGTGGAATCGCGGAGGGTTGTTAGGGAAGAGAACAGAACTTGTTTCGCATGTCGCCCAGCTAATGAACTGCGTCTGCACAAAAATAATAATAATAATAATAAAAAAAATAAATAAAGTTGTTGAGGAGGGAAGGAGAGGTGGTGAGGGTTGGTTTGGGGTTAGAATGACATGTTTGTATGACCTCTCCCCCTTCTTCTCTTCCATTTTTTTTCCCGGAAAGAATAAGGCGGGGCATTTTTTTTTTTTCAAGTTGAAATAGGGCGAGATGGGGGCGAAGGATGGGAGCAAGAGTTTCGTTCTCTCCGCTCTAATCGGTGCAGCAGGAAGTAGACGTGTAACGCAAAGCTCGAAGAGGATGATGTAGGAGTTCCAATGTCGGGAAATGAAATGTGAGATGGACAGCAATTATTTTTAAACCTTTTGTAACCTTCCAAGTTCATAGAAATGTGTCGGAGGGAGAGGAAGGGGTCGAGGGTGGGGGTTGGTAGTCACGGCATGACGGTAGGAAGGCACAAGTTAGTTCATATTCGGAAGAGAAAGAGGCGGTAGCGAGAAACGCAGCTGTGTAAGAAAAAAAACAAGGTACGCTGGGACGGGTCGTTTAGTCCATGTGAAGAGGGTGGTGGTGGTGGTGGGAGTGTCTAATTTCTGTTTATCAGTCTTCAGTTACAAAAGAAGAAAGTGCTGAGCGGAGAGATATGAGAGAGAAAAAGAGGAGGGTTTGGGGGAAAGGGGGTTGCTCAGCTGTCATGCTCCTTCACTGGAACAAGTACGGACGTCACCAACTTGAGCAGAAGGAAGGGACGGGGAGAAGGGGACGGGGAGGGGTAACGGCAGAAGTGTTTGACTAGATCAAGTACACTCGCCAAGCCATTGTTGAGTGAGGAGATGGCAGGGTGGAAGGACGACGCGTAGGGAGCGGGGGAGGGGGGAGGGGGTGTATATATGTAATCCCCTAACCATGTACAGTGTTTGTTTATGAGGTCGAACACCCCTGGTATCTCTGGAGTCCGTGAGTAATAGGGCGTTTATCTCTCTCCCTGTCCCCTCTACCCCCTCTCTGATTCTCTACGAAAATGTTTACTACTGCCAGTTCAGACAAAGAAACCGTCTTACAGATATAAGGTCATGGATATCATAAAGCTTTTTTTTTTTTTTTTAATTCATTTCTTCACTACTATGACATGGCATTGAGCTAGGTTTCTTTCTTGTTTCTTCATTACAGTCTCATGGCATCAAGCCGCAGAATGCCATGATGGACATTAGACAGTCTACAATCTTTACAGCCCTCTGTCTTCAGTCCACAATGTCTACAGCCCTCTGTCTTCAGTCCACAATCTCTACAGCCCTCTGTCTTCAGTCTACAATCTCTACAGCCCTCTGTCTTCAGTCCACAATGTCTACAGCCCTCTGTCTTCAGTCCCAATGTCTACAGCCCTCTGTCTTCAGTCTACAATCTCTACAGCCCTCTGTCTTCAGTCTACAATGTCTACAGCCCTCTGTCTTCAGTCTACAATGTCTACAGCCCTCTGTCTTCAGTCTACAATGTCTACAGCCCTCTGTCACCAGTCTTCAATCTCTACAGCCCTCTGTCTTCAGTCTACAATCTCTACAGCCCTCTGTCTTCAGTCTACAATGTCTACAGCCCTCTGTCTTCAGTCTACAATCTCTACAGCCCTCTGTCTTCAGTCTACAATCTTTACAGCCCTCTGTCTTCAGTCTACAATCTACAGCCCTCTGTCTTCAGTCTACAATCTACAGCCCTCTGTCTTCAGTCTACAATCTCTACAGCCTTCTGTCTTCAATCTCTACAGCCCTCTGTCTTCAGTCTACAATGTCTGCAGCCCTCTGTCTTCAGTCTACAATCTCTACAGCCCTCTGATTTCAGTCTACAATGTCTGCAGCCCTCTGTCTTCAGTCTACAATCTCTACATCCCTCTGTCTTCAATCTCTACAGCCCTCTGTCTTCAGTCTACAATCTCTACAGCCCTCTGTCTTCAGTCTACAATCTCTACAGCCCTCTGTCTTCAGTCTACAATCTCTACAGCCCTCTGTCTTCAGTCTACAATCTCTACAGCCCTCTGTCTTCAATCTCTACAGCCCTCTGTCTTCAGTCTACAATCTCTACAGCCCTCTGTCTTCAGTCTACAATCTCTACAGCCCTCTGTCTTCAGTCTACAATCTCTACAGCCCTCTGTCTTCAATCTCTACAGCCCTCTGTCTTCAGTCTACAATCTCTACAGCCCTCTGTCTTCAGTCTACAATGTCTACAGCTCTCTGTCTTCAGTCTACAATGACTACAGCCCTCTGTCTTCAGTCTACAATGTCTACAGCCCTCTGTCACCAGTCTACAATCTTTACATCCCTCTGTCTTCAGTCTTCAATCTTTACAGCCCTCTGTCTTCAGTCTACAATGTCTACAGCCCTCTGTCTTCAGTCTACAATGTCTACAGCCCTCTGTCTTCAGTCTACAATCTTTACAGCCCTCTGTCTTCAGTCTACAATCTCTACAGCCCTCTGTCTTCAATCTCTACAGCCCTCTGTCTTCAGTCTACAATCTCTACAGCCCTCTGTCTTCAGTCTACAATCTCTACAGCCCTCTGTCTTCAGTCTACAATCTCTACAGCCCTCTGTCTTCAATCTCTACAGCCCTCTGTCTTCAGTCTACAATATCTACAGCCCTCTGTCTTCAGTCTACAATGTCTACAGCTCTCTGTCTTCAGTCTACAATGACTACAGCCCTCTGTCTTCAGTCTACAATGTCTACAGCCCTCTGTCACCAGTCTACAATCTTTACATCCCTCTGTCTTCAGTCTTCAATCTTTACAGCCCTCTGTCTTCAGTCTACAATCTTTACAGCCCTCTGTCTTCAGTCTACAATCTCTACAGCCCTCTGTCTTCAATCTCTACAGCCCTCTGTCTTCAGTCTACAATCTTTACAGCCCTCTGTCTTCAGTCTACAATCTCTACAGCCCTCTGTCTTCAGTCTACAATATCTACAGCCCTCTGTCTTCAGTCTACAATCTTTACAGCCCTCTGTCTTCAGTCTACAATGTCTACAGCCCTCTGTCACCAGTCTACAATCTCTACAGCCCTCTGTCGTCAGTCTACAATCTCTACAGCCCTCTGTCTTCAGTCTACAATGACTACAGCCCTCTGTCTTCAGTCTACAATATCTACAGCCCTCTGTCTTCAATCTCTACAGCCCTCTGTCTCTTCAATCTCTACAGCCCTCTGTCTTCAGTCTACAATATCTACAGCCTCTGTCTTCAATCTCTACAGCCCTCTGTCTTCAGTCTACAATCTCTACAGCCCTCTGTCTTCAGTCTACAATGACTACAGCCCTCTGTCTTCAGTCTACAATCTCTACAGCCCTCTGTCTTCAGTCCACAATCTCTACAGCCCTCTGTATTCAGTCTACAATCTCTACAGCCCTCTGTCTTCAGTCTACAATGACTACAGCCCTCTGTCTTCAGTCTACAATGTCTACAGCCCTCTGTCACCAGTCTACAATCTTTACAGCCCTCTGTCTTCAGTCTACAATCTTTACAGCCCTCTTCTTCAGTCTACAATCTTTACAGCCCTCTGTCTTCAGTCTACAATCTTTACAGCCCTCTGTCTTCAATCTCTACAGCCCTCTGTCTTCAGTCTACAATCTTTACAGCCCTCTGTCTTCAGTCTACAATCTTTACAGCCCTCTGTCTTCAGTCTACAATCTTTACAGCCCTCTGTCTTCAGTCTACAATCTTTACAGCCCTCTGTCTTCAGTCTACAATCTTTACAGCCCTCTGTCTTCAGTCTACAATCTTTACAGCCCTCTGTCTTCAGTCTACAATCTCTACAGCCCTCTGTCTTCAGTCTACAATGTCTACAGCCTTCTGTCTTCAGTCCACAATGTCTACAGCCCTCTGTCTTCAGTCTACAATCTCTACAGCCCTCTGTCTTCAGTCATAAAGCTACATGGCAGAAGTATCGAATCAAGTCCTGCATGCTGTCCCTCCAGGACTTCAGTCTGTCTCTCAGATCTTCACCCTCCACTGTACCCTGCAGAAAGGTCTTGGGCAGTGAGTCAGGGAGATTTGTTTCAGCCCTCTATCTTCAATCATGTTCAGTTCTTCCTCGTTCGCCATCCTGTTAGGTGAGCAGCCCAGTGTTCTCGATGAAGGCTGCCGTCCGTCGCAGTTTCCTCTAGGGTGCCGTACAGCTTGACTTCCACTGCTGTCGGTGTTGACCAGTACTTTCTCCTGGATGCTGCATGCGTCGTGCAGACTTGAAGGATGTGGTCAGTTGTCACTGGTCCCTCACTGCAAGGGCTTTCTCCACTCTGTCCAATGCCAATTTTTGTGTGCATGTGGTGGAGCATTCGATTTTGTCCAGTCCTCAGGTGGAAGATCTTGACCTGTTCTCGTCGTCCCAGCAAATGGTATGTGTCTTCTGGGTCATGTTCAGTAAGGCAGACGGTCGAATCCGCTCCAGTCATCATTTGGACTTCTTGGTCCGACTCTGAGACGTCCTCCCTTCACTGTAGAATGGTCTTGGGCCGTCAGGGACAATCACATGGACGTACCAGAACAGCTGTAGGCGCTTGATCGTTGTCAGAAGAGGTTCTTTTGCCTGTCAGGTATGTCCTCACTTGCTCACTTGGCGAAGTCATTTGTCTTCTGTGCATTGCATGAGACATAGAGAATCCGTCTGAAATTTGTACTTGTACTCGGTTGCATTTTTTTTTTTTTTTTTGGGGGGGGGGGGGGGGGGGGGGGGGACCAGGACAATTCGGGAGATCTTCTCCGCGGCCCACTAATCTCAATCACGCGCAACTAGGCAGACGTGTTAATACCGGTTTAATTCTTTACGTGCTCCGTCCAGGGCTTTTCGCGCTCTGCCTCCAGCACATTCGTCTTCCAGTGGTCTCTGGAGGATGGTTTGGGACAGGTGTAGCAGACCAGTCTACGGGTCTTGTCTGCCAGAGATGGTTTGGCTTGTTCACTTCACACAGTCATTTGTACTAACGCTAGACCTGCCTGTGTGCGAGTACACGTGAGCTGGCGCTCTTTCAGTGCCAGCATCTCCCCGGCATTCTGCTACTTCTGTTCTAGTAATTACCTCTTTTCAATCACTCTCTTTGACTGTGACCTTTTAAAAATTATTTACATTTTATTTACTTAGTTTCAAAACGAAGTGACTGACTGAGGGCGGAAAATGAAGCAAAATTTAGAAAGAGAGGGGGTCAGTTACCGCCAAGGACAGAGACAAACCAAGTACGGGACACAAAACACAATGCATTTGGACCTCTTGGGACTTTTTCAGGCAAAAACAAATAACATTTAGGACACTGAAAACGAAGAACGAGACACCACTCATCTTCTCATATTCGGCACAAGATCAAAAATCATTTTTGATTATTTTCAGCATCCTAAATGTTATTTGCTTTTGCCTAAAGAAGACCCAAGAGGTCTAAATGCATTGTGTTTTGTCCTGTACTTTGTTTGTCTATGTCCTCGGCAGTAACTAACGCCCTCTCTTTCTAAATTTCATTTACTTATTTATTGACTTAATGGTCTCACTTAGCTATGGTTTTCCTCTCCCGGACCAATCTCAAGTCTTTGGTTCTGGAACCCTTTTTCTTTTCACTTTTTTCCCTCTAACTGCAGTTTATGACATATGAGGTTGTTGTTGTTGTTGTTGTTGTTGTTGTTGTTGTTGTTGCTGTGTTGTTGCTATTGTTGTTGTTCTTCTTGTTGTTATTGTTGTTTGTTGTTGTACCTGGCCAACACGTTGTTCACAGTGGACAGGAGCTGCTTCATTCTCCGGTGTCTAGTTGCCCAGATGGCTATTCTTTTCATTTACATCTTTTTTTAGCATTTTAATGTTTTTCACTGTTTTCTAACGTTCTGGGAGCGCGAAATCATGGGAAGTACCCTGCTCTCGTAGCACAGCCTAGTATTATATGCCCTATGAGAGGTCACTGGTTTAGCCACCATGCCATTATCTCCTCTTGTTCTTTATTTCTTAGTCACAATATGTTTTCCCCCGATGGTCTGACCCGTTTAGGATTCGGTATTTTTGTTTGTTTGTTTGCTTGTTTTTCTGTTACAGGATATAATCTTTTTCGATGATCTGATCAGTTTAAGACGCCATATTTTATGTTTGTTTGGTTGGTTGGTTTTCTTTTCCGTGGTGTAATTTTTTCGATTATCTAATCCATTTAGGATGCGATCTTTGTGTTTTGTTGTTTTTTGTTTTTTGTTTGTTTTGTTTTTCTTTTTTCAAGATATAATTTTTTGATGATGAGATCCGTTCAGAATTCGACATTTTTTGTTTGTTTGCTTGTTGTTTTTTTTTTTTTTTTTTTTGTGTGATATAATCTTTTTTTCGATGATCTGATCTGTGTAGTATGTGATATTTTTCTCTTCCTGTAAGAGTCTGACAGCCCTTGAAAGGCTCTGTGTGTTTATAATAAAAATTGAGACTTGAAGCTGTAAATGTGATGCAGGCAATCAGTATGAAACGTGTATTCTTATCCTGTGGATTTTGTGATTTCTTAATGGCGACGCTGATTAATGTTTTTGTTATCGAGTCACAAGTCATGTTTAAGATGTATAGCTGTGGGTTGCTGCTTTCGTGGGGGAAGGGGGTGGGGGGTTCTGGAGTGTCTGCTATTACGGGATAGGTTAATGATTCTAATCAGTAAAAGCTATGGAAATAACCTCGTGGAGTATTGTGGATCTGCTGGTTCGAATCCATAAATGGTTTGCGTTGTGCGACAAAATCGTCCCCTTAAAAAAGGGAGAGAAAAAGATATGTTTCCACATGACTAACTTCATTCAGTACTAATTCTGCACTCCATTTTTGTTTGTAGAAGTTCGTTCGTGTTCTTTGGATTTACACTACAATAAAACATTTCTTCCATTGTTTAATAATTGTCCACCGTATGTATGTGTGTGTGTGTGTGTGTGTGTGTGTGTGTGTGTGTGTGTGTGTGTGTGTGTGTGTTTGTGTGTGTGTGTGTGTGTGTGTGTGTGTGTGTGTGTGTGTGTGTGTGTGTGTGTGTGTCTGTGTGTGTGTGGGGGGGGGGGGGAGGGGATCTCTCGAGATTCCAGAGCGTCCCTTTCCCCTTCCATCTGCTTGCAGCATAGCTCTATCCATTAAAGGATGTCAACTGACAGCGCTCTTAAAGTGCATTTCCTAGGATTTTTTTGTAATTGTCAAAGAAAAAGGAAAAGAACGAAGAGACGTTATAGCTTTGTGAAAAAGACGCCAACATCAAATCTCGGAAGATAATGATAAGTTTGCGATGGCAAAATGTTTCGTTCATACGGAACCAGGTAGGTTTCCAGACTAGAGAATCTTTCAAAATCTCGATCATTTCTCTTGACACAAGATCGGTAACAGTACGCGTCACCTATCATCTATCACCTGTCACCTATCCCGGAGTCTTAAAGACCTCAGGGGCGCCACAGAAGACTTTCGCAACCAGCTTCCTCCACTCCTCCCGGTTCTCACGACGCTCTAGGCAGTTGCTGAGTGTGAGGCTAGTCCATTGACTGATGTTGTCTTCCCATTTCTTTCTCTGTCTTCCTCTCCTTCTGCCTCCTCGCTCTGTTCCTTGTAGCATGGTTTTGGAATGTCCTGTTGATCCTGACACATGACCATACCATCTCATTTTTCCTTCCTTTCAATGTGGACAACAGGTCTTCGCATGGCCCAGTGGCATGCCTTACTCTGGTCTGGACCACCAAGCTGGTAATGTGGTCTTTATATGAGATGCCAAGGATCTTGCGGAACGTTTCATCTCTCATGCCTGAATGCTTCTCTCTCAAGTTCTGTCAGAGTGAGTCCACGTCTGACAGATCCTGCAGGACAGTAAAAGAAAAAAAGGGAACTGCAGATCCATAGTGCTGAGTCTTTATAGAACTGAAGTTGATTCCTTCCCAACATGGCATCATTGAGCATGAAAGGAAGAAAATGTCCTCTATGCAGACTGTAAACTGAACACCTTCCCTGAGTTACGGAGAAGTGGAATCACTCCTGGTGATCCACTTCAGAACGACATGGAAGGAACGCCTTCGTGTAGACGAGTCGACAACAACTATTTCAGTCATCTTGGGGCTGAGGGAGGTGAGGTCATTTGGTGGATTCGCAGGTGGCTAATCGAGCCGATGCGTGCACGGAATGTGTGGTGACAGCTTAGATAAGGAATGTGAGAGACCTGCTCTTGCTTGCCTGCACGGGCTTTCCTTGCCTGTCTCTTTTGTTGCGCTGCAGCTGTCCTCCTTTCTTCACATAAACTGGACCCTTGTGGATAGAGTAGCGCCATCTAGCTCGACCCATAGCACTTTGTGCCCATGTGTCAGGGTTGATATTAAACGCTTTGTCAGTACAACCATGAGTTATCTGACAATAGATTGGTTTCAGTCAGTCAGTTAAAAACGCTTTCAAGGATGTTTTTTGGGAGTCTTTGAAGCGTTTCTTCAGACCTCCACAGGAACGCTTTCCTTGCTGCAGAAGACGACAGTACTCACCAGCTGGACGAAATCCAGCAGGTCGCCATCTTCAGTGTCAGAACAGGACGGACATTGGCAGCCCCTCTCTCCAGTATCGGCACAGGTTCAAGATCTCTTCCTTGGACCCCATCTTATGAAGCACTCGCCCACAGACCCCGGCCCACATTTTGAATAGTCCTTTCCTCTCTACCGTTGATGCCCTGTGGCACCAGACATGCCTCTGTCCGATGGAGCTCCTTGGGTGAAAAAAAAACTGTGAGAGTAAAGGAGCATACTAGAGCTTCATACACCGAAAACAGCCGTTTCTGCTATTTTCCTTAGGAATACATTCTCCATTAGGAACAGTGGGGTTTACTGCTCCCTGAACAACACAACTGTTTTCCTTAGTACAATACATTCTCCATTCTCTCTCTCTCTCTCTCTCTCTCTCTCGGAACAGTGGGTTATCTCTCTCTCTCTATCTGACAACTACATACAGAAACAGTGGTGGTTAGTACATAATCTGCTGTCCTCTGTCTAACCAACTCTCGTAACTGTTCTCTCTCTCAAACTCTCTCTCTCTCTCTCTCTCTCTCTCTCTCTCTCTCTCTCTCTCTCTCTCTCTCTCTCTCTCTCTTCCACATACATCTAGAAAGGGTGGTGGTGCGTGTGGTGTGTGTGCGCGCGTATGTGTGTGTGTGTGACAAACGAAGAGAGAGAGAGAGAGAGAGAGAGAGAGAGAGAGAGAGAGAGTGTGTGTGTGTATGTGTGTGTGTGTGTGTGTGTGTGTGACAAGAAAGAGAGAGAGAGAGAGAGAGAGAGAGAGAGAGAGAGTGTGTGTGTGTGTGTGTGTGTGTGTGTGTGTGTGTGTGTGTGTGTGACACAGAGAGAGAGAGAGTGAGAGTGTGTGTGTGTGTGTGTGTGTGATCCATCCCACGCTTCATGATGGCATACTCGTGAGGATAGAAAGGTTTTGGTTATGTGCATATTTCATTTTTTTTTTTTTTTGAAGTCCTTTGTCACACTCGGGATTTGGGTTTAGAGTCTTACGCGATTGATGTTGGGAAAACTGGAGTCTACATAGGTACTAAGTCCAAAGAGATCTCTAACCTGGCCAACTGAACCGTGGATTGAACGAAGGACAGTGGGGAAAATAGAACACGACTTTATTCTGTAGGCTACCAAACACCATACATAGCAGTACACCTAAACGAATGAATAGGTTTTAAGGCAGGAAAAAAGAAACAAGAAGGAAAGGAACCCGTCAAGAGAGAGAGAGAGAGAGAGAGAGAGAGAGAGAGAGAGAGAGAGAGAGAAGAGAGAGAGAGACGAAAAACAAATGCAAAGGGAACTAACTCAATATCACGGA
>JADBJO010002925.1:222500-227500 GCA_016801955.1 Conus betulinus | reverse complement strand
TACTGCGGCACCAGCCGCCGTGGCGAAGTGGTTGGCGTCCCGGACTGCCGGCTGGGAGGTTGTGGGTTCGATTCCCATCAGACTCATATGGGGGGGGGTTCTGCCCCGACCGGCTTCTAGCCAGAGTTGAGTTTGCTGCGAGCAAACAGTCGAGTCTCATCCACTAAATGGATGCGTCTCTAAGACTGTTCCTTAAATTTCCTTACCAACATTTCTGCTGTCTGTATCTCTCGAACCCGGTTGACGCCGGGATATATTATGAAAGTAAGCGTAGAGTACATCCCTGTCATACAGCTCAGACTGGAATGGAAATCAGTGGCGTCATCTTCCTTATCATTTTCATCGATCAGCGTTTCAAATAGTCTCAAATTCTGTGGCTCTCAGTTTCGATCTCCTCTCCACGTCTATGGCCTTGGTTTGATTCCGTTGAGGTCACTGGTATCGGCAAATTAATGGGGGCTGACGTTGGACGGACGTGGTGGCGCCCTCCGGAGGGAGAGTTCACTCACGCCGGCTCCGCGGCTAAGCAATTATTGTCGTCAGTATGAGGCTCAGTAGGTGGCGTCCTGCGTATGTTGGATCAGAACAGGCGCCACTGAACACCACCGAAGTGACTCGGCAGCTGTGCAGTGTCACCTCCGGTGGATTGCCTCTTGACGACTTGACACCTACTGCTCCCTGTGGACTGTGATGCCGAGGCTGTGTGGCGGGTCGGTCCTGGCTGTGGCTGTGGACGGGGAGGAGGGGGGGGGGGGGGGGGAGGGAATGTCGGAATCAACGGCGTGGGCGCAATGCACTGTGGTGACACCGAAGATGGGGCAATGATTTTGCTACGGCTGGGACTTCAAGAGTCAGGGCTATTGAGGACAGTGGGGGCACAGGGCATTTTGCCGGTCTGATGAGGGTCCCAAAACAGGCTTTTTAACATCCTGTGGAGGTTTTGTTTTAAACAGACGGGGAATTCTCTAACAAGACGGGGAATTCTCTAACAAAGGACCAGTAGTTAAGCAAGTGTGTGCGGAGCCATATTTCTCTGACATGGGCTGCCCTCTTGATGGCCAGGACACCGCTTTAGGGAAAGGTTGCCAGTGTCGAATGGCATGGATTATTCCAAAACTCTCACAGGTCCCACTGCTGAGATCCAGGATGGCAGACCACCTCGCAAGAACACGTCTCTACCGTTATCCCCGAGATGTGAAAGCAAACAAGACCAGTGAACCCCAAAGAAGGGCAGGAAATGTTTGGTTCCTGGCTGTGTGGAGAAAGCAGTATCTAAAGGTCCATGCCTTCATTCACCACCTACCGCGTATCTTGGATAAAAAGCTGCCACTTTCATTATAGCTTTTTTTTTTGTGTGGGGGCAGACACAGGCACTGAAGCAGACAATGGCATGGGATAAGCTGATGGAATTCATGCCACAAGGAAACCATGAAGGCTTTTTGACAATATATGGGAGAGCCAAATCCAGAGGCATTTCAATTTAATTCTGTGCTAGTTCTCATTCACTGGCAGGCAGCACTAGTTGGTGTGTTGGTGGCTCGTATGAGCTCAGAGAAGCAGGAATGCTGGCAGAAGAACTATCCAGCTCCAGTGGACATGGAATCCTGTAAGCTTTCTGCTTTTGACCCATGTGCCTGAGATCGTGAAGGTGTGCGAGAGAAATACCTGCCCCAATTGTGTGGCTTGCCAAGCGACGAGGAGACTCCAAAGCAAGACTATGGCTTAAGTCCTTCGCTAGAGCGTTGCCAGTTTATTAACTGCAAGAGAATAAGTGTATCACGAGGACACATGGCCCGGTCACCCAGCATGCAGGCCACTGGGGCAGGACCAGACCAGCCACAGGGAAGTTGGAGGAGGGACACCTCGATATTCCTTTGCTTACAACCCCAGATCAGAAGTGTCACATTGACAGGGTCTACACAAATGGCGAATCGTCTCGTGGGGAGCAGGGATATCGCATTTTGGGCGTGATGGAGGTTACGACAGTAAGTCTGATTCTGCCTTTTCCTAAGGACGCTGGGGGGATGGAGATTGAGATGGGTAGGAAATCTGTTTGATCCTAACTCCTAAGGACGCTGGACGTGACTGAATTTGAGATGGATTGGAAGTACGTTCCTACCTCAACCCTAAGGGATGCCAGAGGGTCAGCTCTGCCATGCTGTTCCATCACCTGAGTGGTTTCCCCAAGTGGCGGAGCCCGACGCCTGTGTCTGCAAGGGGCTTTCCCCACTTGACGGGACACCTGACTTTGTCAGATGGCCTGGTGAGCTGATATCAAAAGCTGGGTGTCCTCCGAGAGGCACTGTACCCCATGGAATTCAGCCACAGGTAGGCAGAGCGCCCACCTCAAGTTTTCACTGTGGTTAACATTGAAAACAGTGTAATGGTGTTGGTGACGACGGATGGAAGGTTTACTTCTGAGTTGATCCAGATATACCCCCACCCACTCGATCTCCCACAAATGTGACTGTTTTCATTGAACGTGACACTTTGCAGCACTTTGGCAACTCAGTTTTTTTTTCATTGCGTTTAAAGAACTGAAGACGTTTTAGCATTGGTGGTGGTATGGTGAGTGGGGTGAAAAGTTCTAGTTCCACCCATAAACACCCCACCCTCTCTCCTTGCATGTGTGATTGTTTTATATGAGTATGACATTTGGGAATGCGTTGGGCTCTCAAGTGTTTGACCACGGCTAAGAACTAATCACGTAGGAGCATTAGGAATTCACAATGAGCAGTCAAGATAAAGTCACCAGAGGTAAACAACCAGAGGACTCATCGTACCGCCGTGGCGTCATTTGAGTGTGCTCAGTTGTGCCTTACGCAGGACACCATCTACGAAGCCCCCTAGTCACGACAATTACTGCTTTGCCGCGGAGGCAGGAAGAGTGAGTTCAATACTTTTTCTCTGTTGTTGTTGATCAACGACGGTGAGGATGATGCAGAGATAGTTCTAATTCGGTCAGAGCCTACAGGACAGGACTATGCTTGACGCTTCTTTACTTAACCTGTTACAGCGTCGTCCAGGCTCAAGAGATACAGACATCTGCAGCGTTGGCCAGGAAATTAGAGCAGCACTCTCAATGACGCATCCCCTCAAATAATAATAATGATAATGAGGACAATTTCTACAGCGCCCATCCTAACAATTAGGCTACAGGGCGCTTTGCAAGTTTAACAATTCAACATCTTTATAAAAAAAAAATACACACACACACACACACACACACACACACACACACACACATATATATATATATATATATATATATATATGTGTGTGTGTGTGTGTGTGTGTGTGTGTGTGTGTGTGTGTGTGTGTGTGTGTGTGTGTGTGTGTGTGTGTGTGTGTGTGTGTGTTTACTTATGAGTACACATTAGAGCATACAACACTAATATGCACGCATGCATGCGTGCATCGTGCATGTGGGAATAAGCATGTATGTATATTTACAAGGTTTCTCGTGTGCATTTTCTCGAGCGTCTTGTAGTGTGTGCGTTTTTGCGTGGAAAAGAGAGAGAGGGCCGGGGAGAGGAGGGGAGGAGAGAGTCAGGTGGGAGAGTTGAAGAGAGAGAGAGAGAGAGAGAGAGAGAGAGAGAGAGAGAGAGAGAGAGAGAGAGAGAGAGAGAGAGAGAGAGAGAGAGAGAGAGAGTCTCTGCTCACTGAATCTGTGTCTGTTTTGTGTGACGTGTGCCTACCCGCAAGTGTGTGCGTGCATGCGTGCGTGCGTGCGTGCGTGCGTGTGTGTGTATGTGTGTGTGTGTGTGTGTGCGTGTCCATGGTTGCGCGCTTGCGTGGATACATGTGTCTCTCTCTCTCTCTCTCTCTCTCTCTCTCTCTCTCTCTCTCTCTCTCTCTCTCTCTCTCTCTCTCTCTCTCAACACACGTGCAAGCGCACACAAACGCACACAGAAACAGACACGAACTCAGACAGACAGACACACACACACACACACACACACACACACACACACACACACACACACACACACACACGCACGCACGCACGCACGCATGCACGCACGCACGCACGCACGCACACACACACACACATATCTCCCTGTCTGCTTTTCTATCTATCTGTCTGTCTATGTTTGTCTATCTATATATTTATCTGCCTATCTATCTAGTACCTGGGAAGCTGCTGCTAGAGAGAGAGAGAGAGAGAGAGAGAGAGAGAGAGAGAGAGAGAGAGAGAGAGAGAGAGGGAGAGGAGGGGGAGACAGACGGACAGACAGACAGATAGACAGACAAACAGAGTCTACAAGTGCAATAGACGTCAGTCAAATCGTGGAGAATGAGGCAGAGTCCATGTGACATCAGTCAACCGCTGCAACATCAAGCAAGATTCCTTAACCCTTTCATCGCCGAAGTAGCGCATGACACCATAAGCATGTTTGTTACAGTTTTTGTGTGTGTGTCAGTATCTTCTTTTACATTTCTTCTCTTATTTGAATGCTATATTTGATCAATTTGTGTTGCATTCTCTTTACGCTGGCGTGAAGTGATAACGATTGGTTCAGTGGTTTAAAAGTCACAACTTCGTGAATTCAATACACCACAATAACTCTGATACATAGCTAGTTTTTTGTATGTTTGCAGCACGAATACAACTGGTGAGGAAAGCAGCAGAATGTGCCGTCGCTGCATTTTGTTTTGTTGTGTGAGCCACAGCTCCTGTGTGAGACTGTCGCCTTGTCGTAGGCAGAGAGACGCCGTCAGTGTGGTAGTGATTTTGAGCCACAGCTCTGTGAAGTTCCAATAGTCCTGTGTCGGACTTGACTCTGTAGACGTCGTCTTCGTCGTCTTCATCGTCTTCGTCGTCTTCATCGTCTTCGTCGTCTTTAGCATCCTCCTCGTCATCGTTGGAACCAGCAGCGCTAGTAGATAGCCAATCATGCATAGATATATTTTGTGTCGTGCGTCCTGTGTTTGGCGTACCTGGAAGTGGTATATATATATAGTTCTGTGTGTACGCCTTATGGTTGGCGTGCCGACCT
>JADBJO010002925.1:207500-210000 GCA_016801955.1 Conus betulinus | reverse complement strand
CACTGCGTGCGGACTAGTCTATATACGCTACACAACATCCGCTAAGTTTTGAGATCACACTACGCATAATTTCAAACTGATGGGTAAATGATTAAACAACTAAGATGTGAGAATTGAAGAAGAGGGTCTCGTGGCTACGACTCAGCGGATGTCTGACCTATGCATTAGCCCAACGCGCTGGTCAGACCTTGAGAGCCTACCTACCATTTTTTTTGGTTGTATGTATGTGTAGTGAATGTACAAATGTGTGTGTATAAAAGTGTGGGCACGGACCCATGTGTGTGCGTGGGCGCATGTGTGTGTGTGTGTGTGTGGGGGGGGGGGGGGGGGGGGGGTGCATGTGAGTGTGCGTATGCGTGTGTGCGCGTTTGTGTGTGTATGTGTGTGCGCGCATGTGTGTGTGTGCGTGTATGTATGTTTAAGTGTGTGTGTGTGTGTGTGCGCGCGCGCGCGCCTGCATGTATGTGCGCGTGTGTGTGCGTGTGCAGAACTGCGTGTGTGCATGTGTGTGTGTGTGTGTGTGTGTGTGTGTGTGTGTGTGTGTGTGTGTGTGTGTGTGTGTGTGTGTGTGTGTGTGTGATTTGTGGTTTATGTGAGCACACACACACGTATCTGCATATATATGTGTGTACATATATCTGTGTATATGTGTGTCTTTGTATGTGGTCCTGTATGCATGTGCGTGTATGTATGCATTTGTGCATTAATGTGCATGCGTGAATGTGCGCGCACGCGTGTGGGTGTCGACGTGCACATACACGCATGTGTATACGTGTGTGCGTAGGAGCAAGCGAACTATCCGTGCCATCCAATAGAATCTTTGTTATGGATCAGATTTTTTTAAAACCATAGACATACTACCAAATGTTTGCTGCTAGACAAATCATTCAATACATACAACCATAGACATACTACCAAATGGTTGCTGTTGGACAAATCATTCAATACATACAGTCTGTTAAACGTTGACACACAAAAAAAATCACATCCATTTTCATGGCTTACCCTCAATCTATCACACGTCACCAAAATCACCTTCAAACAAATAGACGCGTACATGTTATACCCAGGTATTCTTTCCAACATTAATAACATATCTTATACGATTGTTTAAGTCTTCCATGCATAATAACGTCATACAGTATCAGATACAGTCCAATTCACCCAATTCACATACACGAAACACCGATTTATTTCGTCGTAGACGACACCACAGGGTGTCCAGTAGTAGGGAGAAAGTCGAGGTAGAACTTGACATGAGAGAGTCTTCAGAGAAGACCTCCTCTCCACCCCTACCCAGGCTAAGACAAGTGTTGGTCCGGAACTCCTTGCACTCTGAGTGGTAAGCGGCATTCAGATCATGACTCCTAGATGTCCTTCTGCTCTCAGATGCAGATCTACTCCAAGACAGCTTTCCATAGCAAACACATGAACCGATTCACTCTAATTTTCTGCTTTGCCTCATCTCCACAGTTCCACTCCATATAGTGGAATCGATTGAACTTGTGTGTATGAAACACTTTTATACACAAGTCAAATGAATTGCTCATAAGAAGATGTAGTTTTTGAGATGCGGAGCAATGTGGCATTCTTGGCACGTACGTACATCTACATAGACACGCGCGCGCGCGCACACACACACACACACACACACACACACACACACACACACACACACACACACATACACACTAAGACTAACAACAGGAAGAGAGAACAGGAGAGAGAGAGAGAGAGAGAGAGAGAGAGAGAGAGAGAGGGGGGGGGGGGAAGGAGGGAGGGAGAGGGAGATTCACTCAAATACATTGCTTATCTCTAGTATTTTTTCTTCTTTTGTTTTATTTTGTTTTTATGTTGCTCACACACATGTTTTAGGAACGGCTTCGAAAAAAAGTTATGCGTTGTATATTCATTACTGGTCACGGATAAACCTAAAAACTCAAGAATAGTCAGCCCAATAAATGAACCAAAGTATTACCAACAGTTTTCCACGATCTGGATAAATCAGATCTCCATACCACAGTGTAGACTTACCGAAACTGCGAAGTTCTGACGTTAAGTAGCATGGACATGATTATTTACTCACTGACGGGTCAGCGAACGATGTTGCCAATCGATTTTGTGACATTGCAAGCACATTAGAAAATTGCCAGCAATGATACTTGGGCTGGAAACAGCGACACGCCGGAGCCCGTTCCCTCTCCATGTGACGACGTCTGCTCAGTGTCACGGGCAGAAAACGAAATCTTGTTTCCCTTTCACAAGAGCACTCCAACAAGAAACGATAATCCTGGCTGAGTCCTCTTCACTGTTGCGGACAGAAGGGCACTTTCAGGCTGGCTCTCTGTCTCTGTGTCTCTCTCTGTCTCTGTCTCTCTTTCTCTCTGTCTCTTTGTTTGTCTCTGTCTCTCTTTCTTCATCTCTGTCTGTCTCTGTCTCTGTCTCTGTCTGTCTGTCTGTCTGTCTGTCTCTCTCTCTCTCTCTCTCTCTCTCTCTCTCT
>JADBJO010002925.1:192500-195000 GCA_016801955.1 Conus betulinus | reverse complement strand
GCAAAGTCACCTTTTATCCACTACCCCTTCACTTTTCGCCCAGACCTGTTCTAAATGTCCATCTTCATGTCCTGTTAACGTTCTGACTGAATGACGTATTAGTTTATTTGACACTTCCATTTCTGATTCCCTCCCCCCCCCCCCCCCCCCCCCCCCCCCCCCCCCCCCCCCCCCCCCCCCCCCCCCCCCCCCCCTCTCCTGTCCATCCCCTGCCTGTTTACCTTCACAAGTAGAGATATGTTTCATCCCGCCACAAAGACGAATACATGACATATTGATTTCGTGTGTTAACTGTTCTTTTTCTCGGGTAACATTCACATGAATATCATTTAACAATATATAAGCTGATGATTTCAACTGTTCGTAAATAAGTTATTGTCAATTTTATCATGCGCAAAACTTTTGCTAAGAGTGTTCATCACAGATTTAGGCTTCTGCTATTCAGTGATGTACGCACGCTTGGAGAGGGCTGATGGAAAGGTGTTAGCAACATTGATCATTCTATGTTGTGTTCCGCAATGGCTTATAATCGCTGCCAAAAGTCTTGAATGTTCCGCATTCTTGAAAATTCTTGAAGTTCACCAAACACACACACACACACACACACACACACACACACACACACACACACACACACACACACACACACACACACACACACACACACATACACACACGCACACACATCCACACACACACACACACAAACACACATCACACACACACAGCCTCTCTCTCTCTCTCTCTCTCTCTCTCTCTCTCTCTCTCACACACACACACACACACACACAAACACACACACACACACACACTCACACACACTCACACACACACACACACACACACACACACACACACACACACACACACACACACACCACACACTGGCTGACTGACTGAAACCATTTAGTCTAAATTAACATACTGTTGTAGTAATATTTAAAAACATAGTAGATTAATCAAAAACCAAAATATTACAAGTAACATCTAAATGATATAAAATCATAAAGTAAACATAACAGGGAAACATTTCACATTGATAACATTTATTTTACACACACACACACACACACACACACACACACACACACACACACACACACACACACACACATCATCAAACAAAATGATGATTCACTTCATTCATTAAACACGCGAATCGAAAACCCTATCAACAAACTGCGGATATTCTATTGTTGCCAAACTGACAGAAAAATGGTTGCATGTATGAAATAAGACGTCATGCATGCGTGTTACATTTTTCAAACATGACGCTACTCATTAAATGCAAATTAAAAAACAAACAAAAACAAAAAACAAAAAAAAAAGCAAACCAACAAATGTGGACCTTGATTTTAGCGAAGGAATAAAGAGAGCTGACTGCAGAATGCCCGCTAAAATTAGGTGATTTGGGCCATACGATCCATTTCCATCTAAAACTGAGGTGGTGAAAGTACACGTGCCATGAACTCTCTCTCTCTCTCTCTCTCGCTCTCTCTCTCTCTCTCTCTCTCTCTCTCTAAGGAATTGACAGGATGAGAACACTCAGTAAAGCTGTGTTCTGAGTATGCCACGCACAGCTGTAGAAAATTTACCTTGGAAGTGCCATAGAATGTAGATATCCTGGTCAAGAATCCTGTCAGTGGTTTTAGACAGCTGGCGCAGGAGTTAGCCACTTTACAACGCAGCCAAAGACTCGTCTGTCAGGATTCGGCTGGCTACCTCCGCCATTTAGGTAATGCTTTTACTCATGTCTTTTAGAGGCCAGAATAGCTCAGTTGGTAGAGATCCAGACTTGTAATCCTTGTGATCATGGGGGTTGCGAATGTTGAATCTCTGCTGGGCTATTTTGGTACAGAGGGATTTTTTTTTCCTTGGAGCTAATGTTATTTCTGATTCTATTTCCCGTAAAGACGTTCAAATGAGACTATAGTGTCGTGTGTGAACGCACGCATAACCACTTTCACACACGTCAAATTACATTATCAAGTTTCTGTAGAGAACGCCAGTTTGGCTGTTGGCATGAATGACATGTTACATATATGATGCACCCTGTGCGAAGGAATGAAGAAAGAAAAATGATTGGTATCAAAACAGGGAACGGCTGAATGAAGAGCCAGCAGGCAGCTCTTCAGTCGATTCTACCCAGGTAGGCAGCCCGTTGTGTTAACGAGAGCGTGGGTTTTTAAGCGGTCAGAGCGTAGTCTGTAATCAAAATTAGGTACTGTATGACTACTCTTTAAATATAATGATGAAAGTGTCTGTTGTTTTTTCTGTTACTCACGGTCCGTGAGCAGAAAAGGTACTGAACGAATTTTAACAAATCTAGGTGTAAATTTTGAATGTGGCTCTGGTACGAACCGTTTAAAGTTTGTTTCTGTGGATCTTTTGTGCAGAATCCTAACACAGGCAGAGCCTGGATCTATATACAAAATTATGATGAATTTTCCAACGAACATGAACACTGTGAAATGACTATTTCCAAATGGACAACTACATA
>JADBJO010002925.1:175000-177500 GCA_016801955.1 Conus betulinus | reverse complement strand
AGAACTGAAAAGTCTTATGAACTACTTACTGAACCAGTGCTTTTCAACAACAAAATTTGATGAATGGAAAATGTATTACACAAACAAACTGGATCGAAAATGGTGTCTATTGTATCATGCATTTTCTGAAGGACAATGGGCTGTTTTTAAAATACACAGAAAAAAAAAGAAAAAAATATGATTTTGATATTGATTTTATCACTTATACGCGATGTATAAAATCTATTAAAAAATATACTAAAAATTGTGGCATCAGATCGAAGATAATAATTCACAAGACACAACATGCTGTCTAAAAAAGATATACGCAATACAAAAGGGAGCCAGGCAATATTATGATACTCTTATTGCGAGTGATGCAGACCCGAAATGTTGTTTAAAGTGGAATGAGAAAACTGAACTCAATAATTTCTTGGAAAACAGTCTCCCTCAAAATGAAAAAAAAAATAAGATATGAAATTGAAATGGCTTCAAATCCGAATTCTCCCTCCTTTTCTCTGATTTTTTCAATACCAAAATCAAAATAATCCGAGACAATCTGGACAGTTCAAATTTCACTGGATCCCCTCTTGATAGTGATCGTTCTTTTTTCAGGCCAACTTTTGACTGTTTTCAATTCTGTGACTGAGGATGAAGTAAGAAAAGTGATTGTTAGTTGCCCTGAAAAATCATGTGACCTTGATCCATTGCCTGCATCCATTCTGTTCCGCTGTATTGATGTTTTGCTCCCCTTCATAACCCATGTCATAAATGCTTCTCTCTCTCGTCTGGCGTTTTTCCCCAAGAATATAAGTCTGCTGTTGTTTGTCCCCTTCTCAATAAGCCTTCCCTGGATCCAAATTCACTCAAAAATGACAGACCTGTCTCGAATCTCCTCTTCCTTGCAAAGGTTCTCGAGAAAATCGTACTTGCTCAACTCTCAGTTCATCTTACTCAAAATGAGTTGAATGACCCTCACCAGTCTGCTTACAGGGCTGGCCATAGCACAGAGACCGCTCTCCTGAAAGTTGTAAACGATCTCCTTCTTGCCCTTGATGATGACAGAGTCTCCCTTCTCTCTCTTTTAGATCTTTCCGCGGCATTTGACACCATTGATTATGACATTCTCCTTTCCAGACTCTAAACTTTTTTTTTTTTTTGCTGTCCCAACCTCTGCGCCACCTCACAGCCAGTGCACCCACGCCGCCCATTCCGACACCCCGTCCTCACAGCCACAGCCCGGTCGGCCCCGCCGCAGCCCCTGGCACCGGCAATCCACAAGGAGCAGTCAATGTCAAGTCGTCAAGAGGCAACCCACCGAGGAGGAAACACTGCGCTGCTGCCGAGTCACTTCGGTGGTGTTCAGTAGCGCCTGTTCTGATCTAACATACGCAGGACACCACCTACTAAGCCCCCTACTGACGACAATAATTGCTTAGTCGCGGAGCCGGCGTGAGTGAGCTCTGCCCCCGGAGGGCGCCACCACGTCCGTCCAACGACAGCCCCCATGGACTCGCCGATACCGGTGACCCCGACGGAACCAAACCAAGGCCACAGACGTGGAGAGGACATCGAAATGAGGTCACCATGAGAGCAGGGCATGAAGGGCCACAGAATTGGAGATATTTTTTTTATGCTGATCAATGAGAATGAGGATAATTAAGATGATGCCAAGGATTTCTATTTGGTCTGAGACTACATGACAGGGCTGTACGCCACGTTTCCTTTCATAATATATCCCGGCGTCAACCAGGCCCAAGAGATACAGGCACCTGCAGTGCTGGTCAGGAAATTTGAGCAACACTCTCAGAAACGCATCAATTAAGTGGATGAAACTCGACTGTGTGGTCCCAGTCTTCCCAACTGAGTCCGCAGCAAACTCAACGCTAGGTATGAGCCGGTCGGGGCAGAAAAACCCACATGACTCTGATGGGATTTCGAACCCACGACCTCCCAGCCGGGAGTCCGCGACACTAACCACTTCGCCACGGCGGCTGGTGACTCTCTAAGTTCATTTGGCATTCAGGGCACCGTTCTTGCGTGGGTTAGGTCCTATCTCAGTGATCGTTCCCCAGAGAATTGTTGTCAATGGTCTTTCTTCATCTCCTACATCTCTAAACTGTGGAGTACTACAAGGTTTCGTTCTTGGGCCAGTTCTGTTTGCTCTGTATGTCAGACCTGTGTCAGACATTATCGATCAGCACTCACTGCTGCATGAGAGTTTTGCTGATGACACTCAGATGCATAAGTCAAACACTGTATCTGAATTCAAGGACGTTGTCAGTAATGTTAAAAGCTGTTCAAAAAATTAAAAAAATGGATGACTTTGAATAAGTTGCAGCTGAATGACGACAAAACTGAAGTTCTTCTCCTTGCTCCTCCAAAAACTCCAAAGTCATCCCCTCCCTTCCTTCTTCCATCAGTATTGGAAGTTCTGATATTCAACTCTCATCCCAGGCTCGTAATCTCAGTGTTCTTTTGGTTCCACCCTTTCTTTCAAGCACCACGTGTCTAATGTTTG
>JADBJO010002925.1:165000-167500 GCA_016801955.1 Conus betulinus | reverse complement strand
GTGGTGTGTGTGTGTGTGTGTGTTGTGTGTGTGTGTGTGTGTGTGTGTGTGTGTGTGCATATGTGCATGTGTGCAAATGAGTGTGTGCAAGAGTGAGTGATGTGTGTGTGTGTGTGTGTGTGTGTGTGTGTGTGTGTGTGTGTGTGTGTGTGTGTGTGTGTGTGTGTGTGTGTGCAGCACGTGCGTGTGCATACCTAATTTCCCCCACGTTTGGAAATTAATGAAACTGTAAGTCACTTCAACACAGAAAAAAACAGTGTCTTTCTGTAAAACTATATATACATAGATATATACATTTGCATTTATATCCTTACCAAAGCTTTAGCACATACCTGGACTTACCTTTTATACTACAACGATGGATGTCAAACAACTCACGCTTCCATAAAATTTGCATGCATCAGAACAAGTAGCTTAAAACCCTTCCAGAACTGGAAAGAAATCCCTCAGACCTAGCATTAGCAACATGCAATCAGAGGCCTTTCCACCTGGATTCAGACTGATAGAATGTTAAAAGCCCTTTTCCCCATTAACAACAAGAACACAAAATGCTCCCACTTCTTTCCTCCAAAGGACCTCCCTTTCTATCTGTTTGTCACTGTTTTTGTCTCTGTCTGTCTGTCTGTCTGTCTGTCCGTTTGTTTCTCTCTCTCTCTCTCTCTCTCTCTCTCTCTCTCTCTCTCTCTCTCTCTCTCTCTCTCTCTCTCGCTCTCTCTCTCTCTGTGTGTGTGTGTGTGTGTGTGTGTGTGTGTGTGTGTGTGTGTGTGTGTGTGTGTGTGTGTGTGTTGTGTGTGTGTGTGTGTGTGTGTGTGTGTTCATGCATGCATGTATCTCTGCATACCTCCTATTTGCCTGTCGCCAACATTAAATATCTCTCTGTTTATTGCTCTGGGTTTTTGGTGTTTGTTTGGTTGTTGTGGTTGGTGGTTGGTTGGTTTTTTTTTTTTTTTGTTTTTTTTTTTCTGTTTTGCTCATTTTTTTCTTCTTTTTCTTCTTCTTCTTCTTCTCATTTCTTCTTCTTCTTCTTTTTCTTCTTTCTTCTTCTTCTCTCTCTTCTTCTTCTGTCAGTTTTATTTCAAGTTCATTTTCATTTCAATTTCATCTCTTCCACCCCTCACCTGCCCTCTCCCCCCTTCCCCCCAAACTCACCCATTCAATCACCTCCAGTCCAGGAAGCGTTAGCGTTAGGCTGAACGTGACAGACCTTGAACGGAGAAGGTCTCTTCAGAACATCTTGAGTCCATTCTGATCGTGGGCTGCAGTTTGACAAACAGACAGACCTGTGCCAGGCCATGCCTCCTGTATCGGGGGTCAGCTTCTGTACAACCATTTCTGTCAGCGTCCTAGTGAAGAGGGAAACGCACATGCCATTGGTGGCCGAGCCTGAAGTCATTCCATTGAAAACCGAGATTAGATGGCAGGTCCTCAACCCAGACTGCCCGTCAGGTCGCCAAAGAGAGTCGCTGCCAGCGGCGAGTCCAGGAAGAGAAAACAGACGACCATAGAGCACCTTCCTTCATTGTGGACACTCAGGATTGACCTGAGCTGTTGGGTAGGAGCACACATGTGATGGGGAAAGAACAGCATGATTGTAAGTGACGGTCCTGATGAATCACTACAATGAGTGGAGAATTGGGGCATTGAAAGCAGTTGGAACTTGAGAACGAAATGTCTGCCAAAGACGTCTGCGGCAAGCATGCTTGTACCATTTGTTTTACAATCATGTGATACTGAGAAATTTCAACATTCATCCAGATTTACATGAAATTCAACATGGGCATACGTTGAGCTCTTGGGTTTTATTTTCAATACAGTGTGTACACACACTCACACACACACACACACACACACACACACACACACACACACACACACACACACACACACATACGCGCGCGCGCGCGCACAGAGAGAGAGAGAGAGAGAGAGAGAGAGAGAGAGAGAGAGAGAGAGAGAGAGAGAGAGAGAGAGAGAGAGAGAGAGAGAGAGAGAGAGAGAGAGAGAGAGCTGCGAATTGCATGATGAACATAGAGAAAAAAATTGCACGAAACATCGAAAAAAGACGAAACAAAGACAAGTACATTGGCCGCAACAGTATACAAAACAACAACGGAAAAACAAGAAAGAAAGGCAAACAACGTTTGCTGAAAAAGCAGAGTGTAAGAGAATGGAAGAAAGGAGGAAATTAGAGGCACGGAATTTCTAGGAAACGGGGTGTCATAATTGATACTGTAGGAATCCCTAGCATTCCCACAGGGCTAATCAGGCACAACCCCAAAAACTGAAAAAAAAAAAAAGTTTTTTGTTAGGGGCGAGGGATGGGGCAAAGTGAGACCGATGGTGGTAGTGGTGGCTCGAAACCAGAAAGGATCATCTTCACCGATTATCTTTATATTTTATCTACAACTCTTAAGCCCACCCCCTCACCCTCCCTTCAGTGCATCATCAGCAGAAACGGGTCCTGAATTCGCAGGTATTCTTCATGCATGCTCTTCTTTCA
>JADBJO010002925.1:157500-160000 GCA_016801955.1 Conus betulinus | reverse complement strand
GAAGTAATCAGACCAGGGTTTGATTTTTATGCGGGCTCTCTCTCTCTCTCTCTCTCTCTCTCTCTCTCTCTCTCTCTCTCTCTCTCTCTCTCTCTCTCTCTCTCTCTCTCTCTCTCGGCGGCGGTTACTGAATCGCTTGTCACACACTCATTGTATGTTTATCCAGCGCCCCCTCCCCTCCCTATTTTCTGTCCACCAACCTTCCTCCATCCCTTTCCTCCCTCCTCCCACCCATTCCCTCTTCCAATGGATTCGGGCAGCAGTTTGTTTTTTCATTTACTCTGCCTCCATACGGCACAGGAGAAACAGCAAAAGCCGGACAGACTTTGCCTCTTCTGCATCATTGTTAGGCATTCTGTCATTCTGGTTTTAAAACGGAGAAATATAGGCATAGATAGATATAGAGTAAAGAATGGACCAATAAATAACACACACACTCTCTCTCTCTCTCTCTCTCTCTCTCTCTCTCTCTCTCTCTCTCTCTCTCTCTCTCTCTCTCTCTCTCTTTGTGGGAAAAACTGAAGTGAAAGAAAATTTTGTTTGTTTGTTCCATCTGTGTTGTTTTCTTTGTACAAGCAACACGTTATCAGAGTGAGTGTGCCAGTACACCACACATTAGAACATTAACAAACCCAGACACTTTGTATCAAACACCAAAAGGCTAAAATCAGCAACAAAAAAAATTCTATTTGTAAGAGAACCTACAGACTATACATGGTGTGTAAGACACTGGTTGAAAAAAAAGAAAGAAAACACCTAGTAATGGAATTTTGTTGTTATTGTTGTTGTTGTTTGTTGGGGGGGGGGGGGGGTTTGCGTTTCTTTTTTTCTTTGCAGATGAAGAGGACAGTGTGAAGCACCAAAAAATAAAGAGGTGGAATTTTAGGCCTTAGGGAAAAAAAAAAAAAGGGGGGGGGGGGGGGGGGGGTAATAAAAAAGTAAATCACCGCCGTAGGTGCTCCATTGATCCGATAACTGATGCCACAAAAAAAATGCTAAAAAATGGACAAACTGGGTGTGTACAACTTTGCGTCGCTTCTGGTTGATGTGTCCCCATTTTCCACTTGTCTCTTTTCTGTCCTGTGTCTCTTTTTTTTTCTAATATTTTTGTCCACATTTTCTCAAGAAATCTAACAGCGAAGAGTCATGCATTGAAGGGCATCAAAGATATCATACAAAGATAACAGTAAGAATATTTGTAAAAACAAGCTCTCTCTCTCTCTCTCTCTCTCTCTCTCTCTCTCTCTCTCTCTCTCTCTCTCTCTCTCTCTCTCTCTCTCTCTCTCAATAATTCCAATGCAAGTTAAGCCAAACGAATACCGGAGTGAAACAAAGATCAAAACATGAGGTTAATATATGATTTTTTTCTGTGCATAAATCTAAGTGAGCATTTTCTTTAAATTTTGTTTGAAGTGCAATCATGGCAATATAGGAAAGAGCGTTATGTTCATATATTTGTCATGATTGTTCCACACAATCGATCAAATTACAGAAGGACAATGGTAAGCGAGTTTTGATGGAATTGTAAACTGATTCCATTCATTACAGACATATTTCTCTGAGGAGTTTTCTGTCAACATGCAAACAAGAAAGTCTTGTAGAACTGGGAGAACATTCTGGAGTTAGCTTTGGTACACATACAATGTCGTAATCAAGATTATCCCATCAGAAACTGCACATCTACATACGTGTTGTTGTACGCCTAATAAAATCAGTGTTTGTCTAGCTCTAATTTATTCCAGTGTCGACAAGTCTCATTCAGAATTTGCTGTAGTTCAACCCAAAGCTGAGGTACGATTTAGCACAACATATGAAGTATCGTTTGTTTATTAAGTTACAAAATTTACAGATATGAGTATCGGGTTTCTACAAACATACAGATCTTTCTACGTTGGTGGAAGTCTGCACACCAGTCTGATTTGGAACCATCTTTACTGAAAGTCAGTCATAGTTTTTATAACAGAGTGAGAATGTTTGTTCCAATGAAAATGTTTATTTAAAAAAAGGCTCTATGTGAAAACGGCTGTAGGGACGATAGTGTTTTTGTTTATTTTGGTTTGTACAAATACGAAAACTAACTTTACCATCAAAATCTAACTTTACCATCAAAATCTAACTTTACCGTCTAAAATCTTGAATCCTGCAATCAGGTTAACGTTTAGCTTTTGGCGATAGTCTTTTTGTCCTTTTTTATGATTGCACTCATATTTCCTCTGTATATCATTAAGTCGTTTGGATGCAAGAATATCTCATTAAAAACGGTTATAGTTTTTAAAAGAATGGTCTGGTAACATACGCGATCCATTTTGCTTTTGAAAATGTGATTACACCATTCTCGTAAGTAAATTACGATCTCTCTTGACACATTTGGGTTGTAATGTGTGCAATATGCCAAGAAATTGTGGACAGTGTAGATTTCTCCTGTTTTGTTTCAATTCGACTTCGCTTCATTTTTATCTCATGTTATTTTGTTGTTTCCTACAGTTAATCAAGCAGTTTA
>JADBJO010002925.1:147500-150000 GCA_016801955.1 Conus betulinus | reverse complement strand
CATAACTGGTAAATTTAACACTGTATCTAGTCTTCTGTCTTTGAGATACATAAACTGATAAATTTAACACTGTATCTAGTCTTTTGTCTTTGAGATACATAACTGGTAAATTTAACACTGTGTCTAGTCTTTTGTCTTTGAGATACATAACTGGTAAATTTAACACTGTGTCTAGTCTTTTGTCTTGAGATACATAACTGGTAAATTTAACACTGTGTCTAGTCTTTTTTGTCTTTGAGATACATAACTGGTAAATTTAACACTGTGTCTAGTCTTTTGTCTTTGAGATACATAACTGGTAAATTTAACACTGTGTCTAGTCTTTTGTCTTTGAGATACATAACTGGTAAATTTAACACTGTGTCTAGTCTTTTGTCTTTGAGATACATAACTGGTAAATCTAACACTGTATCTAGTCTTTTGTCTTTGAGATACATAACAGGTAAATCTAACACTGTATCTAGTCTTTTGTCTTTGAGATACATAACTGGTAAATCTAACACTGTATCTAGTCGTTTGTCTTTGAGATACATAACAGGTAAATCTAACACTGTATCTAGTCTTTTGTCTTTGAGATACATAACTGGTAAATTTAACACTGTATCTAGTCTTTTGTCTTTGAGATACATAACTGGTAAATTTAACACTGTATCTAGTCTTTTGTCTTTGAGATACATAACTGGTAAATTTAACACTGTATCTAGTCTTTTGTCTTTGAGATACATAACTGGTAAATTTAACACTGTATCTAGTCTTTTGTCTTTGAGATACATAACTGGTAAATTTAACACTGTATCTAGTCTTTTGTCTTTGAGATACATAACTGGTAAATTTAACACTGTATCTATTTTTTTGGCTTTGAGATACATAACTGGTAAATTTAACACTGTATCTAGTCTTTTGTCTTTGAGATACATAACTGGTAAATTCAGCACTGTATCTGATCTCATTTTCCACTGGAGATTGTGCAGAGGAAATTCCATTCTGTGGACTTCAAAAGAAGAACTAAGAAAAATCAGGGAAGTGAAAGGAAAAGCTTAGGAGATACTTCTGCAGGGCACTGCTGCACTGGAGAGTAAACTGCCCTTGGGAAATACAGTCATGAAATGATTGATGTGCAAGACACCGACACACTAACAATGTGGCCTAAGTCCTCTGAAAAAAACGGCAACCAGCATGCACAGCATGCATGATGTGGTGTATGATCCACAAACATTATAGTCTAAACCTCTGGTGTGGGCCTGAATTTAATGAGTCGGTATGGATTATCTTGTCTTCAAGGAACAGCAATCAACTCTAAAGAGATTTATTCATGCAGGTGCTACAAGACCATTCCCATCCGTCTATTCAGTGATTACTTCAGACAAAAACACTCGCTCCTCCGTCAAGACAACGCCTCCATCCACAAGTCCAGTATCACAGAACAGTGTCAGTGACAGTAGTTCATTCCAATTATACTGTGGCCAGCAGTCGCCCAAATTCAGCCCAACTAAAAATATCTGAGCAATTTTGGAGAGTAAAAAACGTGTGTGTGCGTGTGTGTGTATGGTGTGTGTGTGTGTGTGTGTGTGTGTGTGTGTGTGCGTGTGTGTGTGTGTGTGTGTGTGTGTGTGTGAGGGGGGGGGGGGGGGGGGGGAGAGATTGCATACGCCGAATTGCATCTCCTGCCAATTTTTCATATCAGAAGAAAAGATTAAAACGAAACAATCAGAATACAATCATTTAATATAATCACCGGATCAAAATGTTCAGGAAAAATATAATGGTTTCATTTTGTTCCATTTACTTTCAATGAATAGAGACAAGAATGAATCATTCCTCATCAATGTCGTAGGCGTGTGTCTGCTGCTTGTCGTTTTGCTAATTTACATCAAAGAAAATGAAATGAGATCACTTAGGAATGTGTGTTAAAAATGTATAATGGTCTGCCATTAAAAAGTCGGATTTACCGCGCACCATTGATAACTTTATACACAAAAGAAGAACATTCAAAATGGTGAAAAAATGTTCGGTTTCGGATTCTGGTAGATTTGGATTCTGCCTAACCTTTGCAATGATGCTAGGAGCGGGTATAACATCATACAGACATTGTTGAAAAATGCCCTGTAAAAACTCTTTCTTGGAAAGGTCTTTGAGGATACTTGTAAATATAGTTTTCTCATAAGAGTTTGTGAAAATGGTGCCTTTTAACAGGCTGAAGCTTCCAGCACTGGTGTTCTGATTTGACAGTGGTTTACTTTGTTGAAGAAAAGGAACTTAACATATCTAGAAAGATGCATGGCAATAAAACCAGTTGATTGTGATACCACAGTAATTTACTGGTAGGTGTTTGCATTTTTACTTCAATTTTAGACCTACTGTTTTATGACGGAAATCAAAGAAGATTGTTGATTTACACATATTGCACTGGTACGCAAAAACGGCATTAGTGTGGTGCTAATGCTGTATATTTTGTTTTCCGTTCTTTCTTAAGAGCTGGATGTGAATGAATTCCACTGTG
>JADBJO010002925.1:137500-140000 GCA_016801955.1 Conus betulinus | reverse complement strand
CCATTTTTCAACCTGCCATCTCATCCCCTCCTGTCTTCCCTGTCTGTCCTTCGCTCCCTCTCTCTCTCTCTCTCTCTCTCTCTCTCTCTCTCTCTCTCTCTCTCTCTCTCTCAGACAAAAGTCCCCCCTGATTAGCTTGCGTCTTGCCCATCGCTATAAATGTAAATACGCGTGGCTCTGCCGCTGAGACAGGGCTTGACGTTTGCCGACAGGGCGTAATTTGGGCCAGGACTAGCGACCCCTGCATCGCTATGGCCATTCCCCCAAATACCCTCCTTATCTCCCCGCTCCCTCTTCTCCTCCCCTCCCCCTCCCCTCCCCTCCCCGCGCCATTGCTTTCTCCGCCTCCTCTACACCCAGTTCCTTTCCCTGGCCAATGAGATTGCTTTAGGGTCCATGATCTGTGTTTTGCAAGCGAAAGAGAAAGGTCACGATGTTTGTTGCAAATAGTTCTGAGAGTGCGTAGTAACAAGTTGTTCTGAAAGGTATTTGCTTGTACTGTTTGGATGCCCACTCTGCAGAAGCAGAAAGACTTACTGTCACCTAATGTAAGCAGGTTCTCTTCAAGGCAGCGCTGCCAACATGTGTGATTTTGTGTGTGTGTGTGATTTGTGTGTGTGTGTGTGTGTGTGTCCTGTCCAGTGTGTGGAAGACTTCGCCACACTTGTCCAGGTCTCATTTGCTATGTCTGGACATACTCAGACCACTATCCCAGCTATTGAAGCTATGGTCATCATCATCCATTTTACAGTAACATTATTTGCTTTGTGTTGGAATTATGTGTTGTTTTGTTCAGTTGGAGTATGATTTTGTTTTGTATCCCGATATACTGTCTCAGCTACCAGCTCTTCCATCCTTCTGTTTCGGTGTTCAGTTTAACATGTTTTTACAATAACTCATTTTCAATGGATCGTTTGAATGATGTAAAGTTATTGTACCTGACTGTTCTTGACTAATTATTGCTCCAGCTCTTCTTATCTAACTACATTATTTTATAGTCTTTTGCAGTGTGAACAAAAACGTCTTATTTGATGTGCAGTCTAAACACTAGTGCAGCTGAGACAATACAGTGTGGTTTCTTTTCAACAACCTGAAATTGTACATCCTCTCAAACGCTCAAAACTGAATTCCTTTGCTAGGAAGAGGTATTGCTTTAGAGCAGGATCTCTCTCTCTCTCTCCTCTCTCTCTCTCTCTCTCTCTCTCTCTCTCTCTCTCTCTCTCTCTCTGATGTATGCATGACAAGGACAGATCGTAAGACGAGGCCTTGGCCTAAAATCTCCATCCTTGTGTATTAAAGATCAATCAACCAATCAATCAATCAATCAATCAATCAATCAATCAATCAGTCAATGTGTGTGTGTGTGTGTGTGTGGTGTGTGTGTGTGTGTGTGTGTGTGTGTGTGTGTGTGTTGTGTGTGTGTGTGTGTGTGTTTAAGAACATGTATACCAAGTACAAATCTCTCTTCTTCTTCTTTCTTCTTCTTCTTCTTCTTCTTCTTCTTCTTCTTCTTCTTATCCTTCTTTCTTCTCCTCCCCATTCTCTTTCCTCTACTCCATTCTTCCATTTACCTTCTCTCTCTCTCTCTCTCTCTCTCTCTCTCTCTCTATCTCTTCTCTCTTCTCTCTCTCTCTCTTCATTCTTCTTTCTTCTTCCTTTTCTTCTTCTTCTTCTTCTTCTTCTCTTCTTCTCTGTCTTCAGTATCTCTCGTTCCATTAATTCTCTTTTCATTCCTCCATACATTTATTCATTCATGCATCTATTCTCCCTTTTTTTTTTTAACCACTTCCTTTTTTTTCTCTCCTTCCTATTGTATTTTGTTTGTCCGTTCTTTCTTTACTCATTTCTTTTCGTTCCTATTTTTTGTGTGTGTTTCTGTTATTTTGCTTTTATTTGATTGCCTTTCTAGTATGTTTTTATTCTCTCTCTCTCTCTCTCTCTCTCTCTCTCTCTCTCTCTCTCTCTCTCTCTTCATTTTGATATTATATCCTGTTGTTTTTTGCATAATAAATTAAAAAAAAAACTTCCTAAATAGAAACCAGCCAAGTATGAATACAAACAGAAATTTGATTTTCATATTTCTAGCAAAAAGTTGAATAAATCCATATAAATTGACGTAAAAGCCGGCAAAAAATGGGGAAAAAAAAAATGAAGAAAAGGAGGAAAGAACATGCATTTTTAATTTATCATTCGTTATTACAACTGTAAAAAAAAAAAAAAAAAAAAAAAAAAAAAAAGAAAAAAAAAACCAGAGAATCATTAAAAGCGGAACAGCGTGATTTGGCTAAAAAGTTACAAACAATCTAAATGTTTTCAAAACGTTATCAATAACCTTTAAAGCACCGAATTTTTTCTTCTTTTTTTTTCGTTAGGGAACGGTGTATGTAAGAGGAAAAAAAAGAGAAGAGAAGGAACGGATGGGGTCTACATGAGAGAGGGAGGCCTGTTTTGTTGTTTTCTTTGTTGTAGTTAAATCATACGCCATCTACATCAAAAAAAC